>VDFB02281919.1:0-26337 GCA_007258455.2 Sequoia sempervirens
GATGTTAAAACTTTTAACTATTGTAAGAATAATTAGATTATGGTTTTTTAAGTGCTTATTCTTTCATGAATAGATTTTTTGAAATGTTTGAATGTTTTGTTTTTTCATCCATACATATGTTTTTATGATAAATCAACTACATGATTGAAGGTTTCAATCCTTTGGACCTCTCTAGATCTTATTGTAAATGAAAAATCGCTAGCTTTAGAGAAGGTAGCAAGCTCCAAGGTAGGTTGCATATCCCACGATGGCATTTCAAATATTGAGTCTTCCATGCCAACAACTTGACCTGCTTCACTCCCTAACTATGGAATAGATGGGTGTATTGTTGGCAATACTTTTTATGGTTGATATTTCAAATGAAATTTTATGCTAGATAGAGGCCCATCATTATATATAGATAAAGTTATTCCATTTTTTCAAGAGATACTTGCATTACCACGAGTTTTATTACACATGCATTACCACAACCATGGATTTTAATTATCACATTCTCACATGTGATGAACCCCCTTATTAAATTTCTACATCACATAGAGTTTTTTATACCACCTTTTGAATAGAAAAAAATTCTTATCCCTTCTCATTTCTTCTCAATTTTTGCAAGAAATTAAAGAAACTTGTAGTTTGTGTTTGTTTTGATCATGTGGAAAACACTTATTATTATAGGCTCATTGCATACTTTTTTCTATTTTGTAGGTTTTGATGGGGCATTTTATCCTAAAGAGAGAACAAGAAGAAGAATTGTTCCTTTTATGAGTGTCTAAATATTTATTTTTTATGTTGACTAAGAATGTCCATATAATTTTAAATGCATGTCCATGTTAGACTCTCACATAGTTAAAAGTGGGGGCACAAAGTAATGAGAAAATTAGCATACTACTGTTAATTCCCACTTATTTTTGTTCCCAACTTAATCAATATGTTTTAATGCAACAACATATTGACAAGTGGCATATTTTTGTGTTAGACTTGACTCATAATTCCATACCTATTCATCTATATTTCATCCCCATTCACATTGATTCTCAAATATTAATTCCCCACCTCAAAATCAACAACTCGTCCCTTTGAACCAATTCCAAGTGGCACTATGGGATTGATCTAGGTCAACCCCACAATGCCATAATGACTCTTGAGATCCAATATTTTGAATTCACATCTCTTTTCAATAGTCATTGTGAGCCAACCTAACACACATTTCATGTGGTATGTTACTATGTAATGGTATTAAAAAATATATTCATTGTGTAGTTAAATTCATAAGGTGTATTATAAGAGCACATTTCAATTATAAAGAGCATTAAATGAATCAAATATTCATCATACAAGTCACTTGCACATATGTGAATGTTATTTTTTATCTTCTTTCTCGCAATTCATTCAATCCACCAAGGAGTTTGATCTAGGAAAACATGTTCACACGCCAAGTTGACAACCTCCTCGATAATATCTCTAGGTATAATAGATTTCAAGAAAATATTTTTTATCAAAACATTCATACACATCATAAATCAATTTCACACATCATGATTAAATTTACAACAATCAAAATTGATTATACAAGATACAACATAGGCTTATCTGTGTCATTCCATTATCAATTCTAGAACTATTATTTATCCAAACTCTTATCATCTAAGTCAACTGTTTGCTCATTCAATGCTTTTCTTACGCCAGGCATAATTTTGTTCCTGTTCTGGTCCAGTCCATGCAAGGGGTAAGCCGTGCGATGTTTACGTTGAGTGCAGGTGGCACAAACTTTTTGACATCGATAAACACTGGATAAATGTGGGAAGGTTTCGAGGAAGAAAAGCAGCGACATGGGATTATGACAGAAAGACATGGCCAGCTATGTTGAAGGCGACTGAGGAGTTGGGAACAGATTCGAGGAAGACAAAGATCGAAGTGGAGAAGAATATGGAAATGAGGGACAGATACAATTCCTCCGCATAAGCGCCCACTATACGATAGCCTATTGGACAATCACTATTATCATTTTTATCTTTTTGTATTTCAATTATTTTCTTATTAAGAAGATGATACGCATGATTAAATGTAACACAAATCGAAATTTATATTATAGGAAAGAAAATAATCCAAGAAATCTCTTCTTAAAAAAATAGACAAAGCACACATATATAAGAGATTTCAAAACTTTTTTTTTTTTATGTCCATAATATTAAAGTGATTAATAGCATTTTAACATATTTTTTGTTTTGAGGTTTTTTTATTTTTATTTTTTCCTTTTTCTATGATAATTTTTTTTGTCATGATAAAAAGAAAGAATACAGAAAAGAATTATTTTATATTTTTTATTAAAATAAAATAAAATTTTAAAAAAGGTATTAATTAAAAATTAGTGAAGGTTTGTGTTTCAATAATTTAGACTAGCACAATATTTATTTTGCAAGTTGACAAGCTTATTAACTTATTTATAAATGTATCTACGAAGTCATTAAATTTATTTCTTTGTCAATTTTATTAAACTAAAATAAAAAATTACAATTGATTGCTTAAATTCACCTTGTGTCATGTAGTCATCAACTTTTATTAGAAGGAAACAACAAAATCAATGTTCATGGTTTGTTAAAGATGGTTATAATATAATTTCTACCATTACCTTGTCTTTAATTTCCATCATGTCACTATTTGTTACCATTAGTTGGTGGTTAGTGTCCCATATTTTTAAAGCACATACACACTAAATCAGTTAACAATGAATGTAGTAAGGTAGATCAATTAAATTTAATGGTTGTGTCACTATGTTTATACATTTTTAGTATAAAAAACTACTAATTTATAAGATTTTGAAACACTCTTTTAAAAAAATTAAGTATATAAAAATAATTATAAATCCATTATAATTGTATATACAATCCATAATGTGTTCCCATGGTATTTCAATTAAATGAATGGCATAATGAAAAGAAATTAGAGCATCAAATTTAGCTCATGGTAAGGGGTTGGAGCAAGTATATGATCAAATTTAGTTCCTTGAGCATTGGAAGTAAAAATAGATAGATTATTGTCAATGTGCCTTTTGTTTATGTGGGCCTTCTACTTCAATAAATATTTAGTAAGGGTTCAATATTCCCTTTCTTTTTGTGTTCCCCTTTAGTTTTTATAAGCAATTAAGGTGTCCACACAAAAATTTAGTAGGATCTCACATAAGTAGTTAGTATGTTGATCATAACATGTTAATCATTTAAGTTATTTGATGATAGGGGTGCATTTGTATATCTCAAAGTTTCTCTTTCAAAAAATAGTCATTTCCTCGTATTAAAAACTTAACTAAATTCAAAAAAATAAACTTACCAATTGACTTGTCATCACATATAAATGATAGTAATAAGTCAACAATTTTATTGCAATCTAGTTCAAAATCACAATGTTCTAGTTGTCTAACACCTTTGGAAGAATAACATGCAATGAAATAAGAGATGTTCCTAACTAAAGGATATTTTATGCTAAGTGACATGCTAGTTGTTTATATGGGACCCTCTACCACAATGAACAATTGGTAGGGGTCCACATGTATTTATGTTGCCTGACTACCTCACTAAATAGCTAGGAGGGGACCACTAAAACAAACTACATGTCAACTATAATATATCGGTTGCTCAATCCCTCAAATAATGAATGATAGGCTAAGGTGTCAAAGCTTACCCTTATATAAATTATGATCAACACCTTAACTTTTCAAACAAAAAAAAACTTAATCAACTACCATGTCATTGTATATACTAGAACATTCACTATTAAAAGGTGTAGTGGGTTTGTTAATTAGAAATATAGGCACATACTAATTGAAAGTATTTTGGTGTACTAAAAAGAATAATTTTTTCGATAAAATGAAACAATTTCAACAACTAAATAATATTTTCTAGTGTGAGATAACTTCTACAATATTTTTTAAACTTGAAAATCCTCCCAAAAAATATTATCAACTAATGATTATATTCAATCAATAGTTATATTTTAGTTGAACTTAAAAAACAAACCTATTAATTATTAATCTCTTTGAAATATAATAGAAAAAGGGGCAAGGATAGTCCAACTAAATGACAATCTATAAATTATTTTGCATTCTTGTAATCACCTAAATCTAAGTATTACCTTTCTAGATATGAATTCTACATATAATTCCAATCACTATATTCAATTTATAATAACCAAAATTACCTTTAACAATTAAACTAAATGAAGTGATCCCTTGGCACCTTGAAGAACTATTTTAATGGAGTAAAGGGTCCCACGAAACATACAATAAAGCAAAATGTTGCAGAAAATAGGAACCCTTACTTTTTAAATTTTAGATTTTAGATTTTAAATGGGTGTCATTGTGGTGGGGCTGAAAATTATCCCCATCAATTTACAAGATCTTACTCTCAAATATCATATATCCATAATTTTAAACATTAATTGTTGCTCTTCCAAAAAAATTATAAGACCACCAACTTTCTAAAATTTTAAAACTTAATATTATAAATTTTCCTACTCCATAAACTTGCCACTCCATAAAATTAACCTACTTGCCTACTCCATAAACTCAATAATAAAGAAGTTATTTTTTATTGGTATGATTTCATAAAATTACACAAATCAAGATTCACTCATTTAAATATGGGATCCATCAATCATGGCTGGGCCAACTGTTTTCAAAGTCTCCCATTCAAATCCATAACATTTTGCACTCAATATATAACAAACAGATAAACACTAACCACACTCAGACAATTAGATCCTTCTATTTTAATGAGCCTCTAGACCCAGTTTATTACTGTATCTCTATCTAGTTGCATAAGCTTTACAAGCAAGAGACTTAGCCAAGAAATTGGGTTTGTCATCTCCTGCCATAATTACCATCACTCTCTTCTCTTCTTGGAAATCAATGTTCCTCACAGGCAGAGAACAGGCCTTAGTATTGTGATCTTGTCCCTTTGTATTGAAGGATGTCGTTTTATCGAAGAATATCATTGTTATGGTATTAAAAAAAATACTTTGTAGTTAGATTCATAAGGTGTATTATAAGAACACATTTCAATGATAAAGAGCATTAAAGGAAGCAAATACCTACAAGCGACTTGCACATATGTGAATATCATTTTTTATCTTCTTTCTCACCATTCATTCAATCCATCAAGGTGTTTGACTTAAGAAAACTTGTCCACATGTCAAGTTAACAACCTCCTCCATAATATATCTAGATATAATAGATTCCAAAAAAATATTTTCAGTCAAAACATTCATACACATCATTAATCAATTTCACGCATCAAAATTAAATTTACAACAATTAAAATTGATTATGCAAGATACAACATAGAGCTTCCTAAACATCAAAGGCATTCCATTATCAATCCTAGAACTATTATTTATCCAAACTCTTGTCATCTAAGTTAACTATTTGCTCATTCAATGCTTTTCTTACGCCCAGCATAATTTTCTTCCTGTTCTTGTCTAGTCTATACAAGGGGTAAGCCATGGGATGTTTACGTTGAGGGCAGGTGGCACAAACTTTTTGACATCGATAAACACTGGATAAATGTGGGAAGGTTTCGAGGAAGTAAAGCAGCGACATGGGATTATGACAGAAAGACATGGCCAGCTATGTTGAAGGCGACTGAGGAGAAGCAGTTGGGAACAGATTCGATGAAGACTAGATCGAAGTGGAAAGGAATATGGAAATGAGGAACAGATACTATTCATCTGTGTAAGCGCCCACGATAAGATAGTCTATTGGACAATCAGTTCATAATTTTTGTCTTTTGTATTTCGATTATTTGAAAAATAATTCAAGAAATCTCTTCTTCTTAAAAAAAAAAAAGACAAACCATACAAATATAAGATTTCAACTTTCATAATATTAAAAATTAATAGCATTTTAACACACTTTTTTAATGTTGTTTTGGTGGCAATTTTTTAAGAGATTTTTTTATGTTTTTTTATTACAATAAAATAAAATTTAAAAAATGTCAAAATAAATAAATTAAAAATTAGTGAAGGTTTGTAAATTTCAATTTAAACTAGTATAAGATCTATTTTACAAGTTGACAGATTAATTAGCTTACTTATAAATGCATACACAAATTCATTAAATTTATTTCTTTGTCAAGTTTTATTAAACTAAAATCAAAATTACAATGAATTGCTTAAATTCAGCTTGTGTCATGTTTTCATAGAATTTTATTAGAAGAAAACAACAAAATCAATATTCATGGTTTGTTAAAGATGGTTATAATATAATTTCTACCCTTACCTTGCCTTTAATTTTCATCATGTCACTATTTGTTACCATTAGTTGGTGGTTAGTGTCCCATATTTTTAAAGCGCACACACTAAATCAATTAACAATGAATGTGATAAGGTAGATCAATTAAATTTAATGGTTGTGTCACTATGTTTATACATTTTTACTATAAAAAACTATTAATTTTTAAGATTTTGAAACACACTTTAAAAAAAATTAAGTATATAAAACTATTTATAAATTCATTATAATTGTATATATAATCTATAATGTTCATTTTTTAACTATGTGTTTCCATGGTATTTGAAGTAAATGAATGAAATTATGAAAAGTAATTATAGAATCAAATTTAGCTCGGTGGTAAGGGGTTGGAGCAGGTAGATGATCAAATTTAGTTCCTTGAGCATTGAAAGTCAAAATAGATATATTATTGTCAATGTGCCATTTGTTTATGTGGACCTTTTACTTCAATAAATAATTAGTAAGGGTTCAATATACCCTTTTTTTTTTATGTTCCCCATTACTTCAATAAATAGTTAAGGTTTCCACATAAAAAATTAGTAGGATCTCACATAAGTAGTCAACATGTTGATCATAACATGTTAATCATTTAAGTTACTTGATGATAGGGGTGCATTTGAATATCTCAAAATTTTCTCTTTCAAACACAATCGTCATTTCCTCTTATAAACAACTTAACTAAGTTCAAAAAAATGAACTTATCAATTGGCATGTCATCACATATAAATGATAGAAGTAACTCAACAATTTTATTTCAATCTAGCTCAAAATCACAATGTTTTAGTTGTCTAACACCTTTAGAAGATAACATGAAATGAAATAAGAGATGAACTAGCTAAAGGATGTGTTATGGTAAGTGACATGCTAGTTGTTTATATGAGACCCTCTACCACAATGAACATTTGGTAGGGGCCCACATTTATTTGTGTTGCCTGACCACCTCAATAAATAGCTAGGAGGGGACCACTAAAACAAACTGCATGCCAACTATAACATTTTGGTTTTTCAAGCTCTTCAATAATAAATTGTAGGTTGAGGTTTCAAAGCTTACCCTTATATAAATTATGATCAACAACTCAACTTTTCAAAAAATTAACTTAATCAACTACCATGTCATTGTATATACTAGAACATTCACTGTTAAAAGGTGTAGTGGGTTTGTTAATTAAAAATATAAGTATATACCTATTGAAAGTATTTTGATGTACTAAAAAGAATGGTTTTTTTCATAAAGTGAAACAATTCCAACAACTAAATATAATTTTTGATGTTTACAATATTTTTTAAACTTGAAAATCCTCCCAAAAAAATTTATTATCTAATAAGTGGTTATATTCAATCAATAATTATATTTTAGATGAACTTAAAAAAACAAACCTATTAATTATTAATCTCTTTGAAATATAATAGAAAAAGGGACAAGGATAGTCCAACTAAATGATTACCTATAAATTATTTTTTACATTCTTGTAATCACCTAAATCTAAGTATTACCTTTCTATATGAATTATACATATAATTTCAATCACTATATTCAATTTATAAATATCACAACATATGTTTTATAGTGGATATTATTTTCAACCCATCAAGACCTAATTCTAATTAAACAACATCCAACTAAATGGTCAAATAGTTGCAAACAATTTTACACCTCATTTACATTAAAAAGTAGTTAATAATCTTTCTATTTTTAATAATCAAAATTACCTTTAACACTTAAGCTAAATGATATTTAAGAATATCCCAAAACTTTTACTATAGAAGTGATCCTTTGGCACCTTCAAGAACTATTTTAATGGAGCAAAGGGTCCCACGAAACATACAATAAAGTAAAATGTTGCCTAAGAATATAGGAACCCCTACTTTTTAGATTTTAGATTTTAAATGAGTGTCATTGTGGTGGGGCTGAAAATTCTCTCCATCAATTTAAAAAAATTTACCATCAAATATCATTTATCCATAATGTTTAACATTTGTTGCTCTTCCAAAAATTATGAGACCACCAACTTTCTAAAATTTTAAACCTCAATGTTATAGACTTGCCTACTCCATAAAACTAGCCTACTTCATAAAATTAGCCTACTCATAAACTTGCCTACTCCATAATAAAATCAGTTTCTATTGGTAGGATTCCATAAAAACTCCATAAACTTAATAACAAAGAAGTGATTTCTCATTAATAAGATTCCATTAAATTACACAAATCAGGATTTACTCATTTAAATCTGGGATCCATCAACCATGGCCAATTGTCTTCAGAGTCCCATTCAAATCCATAAAAGTGTGCACTCAATATATAACAAACAGATTAACACTGACCACACTCAATGAACCTCTAGATCCAATTCACTATTGTATCTCTATCTAGCTACAGAAGCTTTACAAGCAAGAGGCTGAACCTCTAGACCCAGTTCATTATTGTATCTCTATCTAGCTGCACAAGCTTTACAAGCAAGAGGCTTGGCCAAGAAACTGGGTGTGTCCTCTCCTGCCATAATTACCACCACTCTCGTCTCTTCTTGGCAATCAATGTTCCTCACAGGCAGAGAACAGACCTTACTAGTGTGATCTTCTCCCCCCATATTGAGGGCCACCGTTTTGTTCAAGGAGCAGGCCACGAATATCAAGATCAAGGCCACCAGGGCTAACATGGCAAGTAGACCACCAAGCATATAAGGCGCGGGCGAAATTAAGCATAGGCTGCTGCCACAAGTGGCGTTGTCGCTACCAATCATGCTATCCAGAATTCTCACAACAATTCTCTACGTGTAATATGTATTTCTCAGATTTCATACGAGTAAGGTGTTAGAGACTCAGGTCAGTAAGCATATGCATATATATCTTGCGGACCACGTTTCTGTTTGGAAGTTTGGTGATAGAAGTTGGAGTACAGTACGAGAAGTACGTAAATTCTGTTTGTACGATAGCACGATAAATAAACGAGTAAAGGATAGTACACTAACTGTAGTCTTTTAGGGGATTAAATTTGACGGTCGAATCCACCTGTGAAGTAATCTTTATTATAAATATTAATATATATTTTCAAAAATATAAAGTTTTATTAAGAAAAATGATAATTTGTATAAAATTTCATTTAATTTTAAAACTTTTAATTATATTTTACAACAAAAATATCTAATACAATTATATAACCATCAAATTTATATTATAATGGTGAGTGCCTCTTTCAAAAATATCTCATTACTTCATCTTTTTAGTGAGTGATGAGGTTTTTATATATTTTTTATTGTTTAATTGTATTTTTTATATATATTTTTTATTGTTTAATTGTAATTATCTATTTGAGTGATCAACATTTATTGAGGTGTGGATATCAATCTAATCAATGGTATCTTGTTCCACCTTTAAGCTTTACTAAGGTCGTAATTATTAATATTTCTAATAAGTTTTAATTAGTTCTTAATAATTAAAAATGATTATTTTAAAATTAATGTTAATATTTTTTTAAAAAAAAATTAATAATCACTTTTTAATGAAAATAATAAAAATATTATTTATATTATATATAATATTGGTTAAAATATTTGAGTTTTTAATAGTATTTTGTAATTAATTAAAAGTAAGTATTTTTTAAATTAATGTTATGTATTTTTCAAATGTTAATATTTAATTTTTTTAATAAAGAATGTTAAATATGTTATTTACATTGAATATTATCAATTGAAATACTTGAATTCCTATTAATACCTTCTAACCAAATGCAAGTAAATATTTTTAAAGATTGAAATATTGATATGTTTTATCTAAATGTCAACATATATATTTTTACTCTTCGTACATGGGATCATTTAGGCTCATCTAAGCAAGAATTTAAAGGTAAACGCTTGTTGGGTACTCCCACACACAAAATAGATCAAAGTGAACATTAACAGGACATCTAGGAGAAACCCAAGTAAACTCGAAACATGATATGTAATTAAAAACTAAAAAAAAATATCCTAACATTAACAACAAGAACACTTATGAAGAATACAAACAACAAAGGTGAATTCTAAATAGCAATCCTAGAACTACAAATCTGCAAAATGTTAAAAATGGACTTAGTCCACCCCGAAGGTGACTCTTTGATCACTATTAATGCTATACCCTTAACTAGAAACTAACTATATTTGTCTAGGAAATATGGGAGGACTTGTCCAACTTTAGTGATATTAAAATAATACATGTTTATCGAAAAGAAAATGACATGGCCGATCACATGGCCAACTAGGCAATCGACACATAGCATAAAGAGATGATAGTCAACACGTCAAACATCGAGGACAAAGATCTCATTATTCCATGGCATGTAGGTTGCAACACATAATAATGATAAAGCATATTACAAAGGTCTGTTCGTGTAAAGAGGTAATTTCGAATGCTTGGAGCTGCAAACATGAACTTTAATAATTGCAACTCCCTTTCAAAATGCTTTATTGACCTCACATTCCCCTAACTTTATTGTGGATTCTCAAAAATAGATAGTACGATTTTCTTAACAGTAAAGAAGAGGTGGATGGCTTTTTTGGGGTGAAATTACAGAGGCAAGAATGAAGGAAAAATTTAAAGTGAAAGTCTTTGCGGTGATGTATGCCATAAAATTGGTTCTAGGCAACATGTATGTGGGCTCTTCACGGAGGTATCACATGAATTATGATATTGCCTTGATGTTTCTTGTGGTCTTGCTAGACTCTAGAGAAGACAAGGAAGTTGTCATGGCATTAATGAAGAAACTAGTAAGGGGAAAATGGTGTGGGGATTGAAAAGCTATTTGGACAGAGTTATAATTGGTATTAGTTTGCACCCTAACAATGAGATATAGCTATTTTTGGCATATGACAATAATGGGTCTTGGATCCCATTCATCTTTTAAGCCATTGGGGTGGACTACTTGGCATGGTGAGCAAAGCCCGGGTGGGGTATAGGATTCCTAAAGATAAATTTTGAGATCACTGGAGTGGAGGAAGTGAGTTGACATTTTTTCTGG
The DNA here is from genome assembly GCA_007258455.2 of Sequoia sempervirens. Lineage (NCBI taxonomy): Eukaryota > Viridiplantae > Streptophyta > Pinopsida > Cupressales > Cupressaceae > Sequoia > Sequoia sempervirens. Next base: position 11,265 of record VDFB02281919.1, read on the forward strand.
GACAACAATTTGGAGGATGAAGAAATGATAGAAGGTGGAAACTAGGGTTGGCGAGGTCAATTCACACCATGGCCTCAAGTTTTTTTTGGTTACAGATAGTAGTCTACATCTATAAGGTCATTTTGTCTCTCGGTCCCTATAGGTATAAAGGTCTAGGTTTACAAGGCCAAGATGTGTAGTGGCCATTTTTGTATTATTCTAAAGCTATGATAAGAGCCTTAGTATAGATGGCTCCTCTATAGATAACTAGAATTAGCTACAAGTATGCATGCAAACTTACCCCTCTAGGGTAGACAATTGTAAATTTTATTATTTTACTAATATATTGGGTGTGGCCCCATAACACCATATTTACTAATTAAAAAAAAAAACATATAATTTTTTACTATTTGACTGATAAAAATGTTCTTTATGTCAATTATTAATAGTTGAAATATTTGAGTTCTTATTAGAGCCTAAACTTAGATCTATAAAATAATTGTTTACATTCATACAATTCAATGCATAAACAACAAGTGTATAACATTGGTTATTAGTCAAGAGTTTTTATTTTTTCTCTATTTTAAGGTATCTAGCAAGTGTCTAAAATACAAGTCAGTTAAATTTTAATTTATTGCTAGTTAAATTTTAAGTGTCTACAACATTATTACTAGTGTATATCAAATGTTGTCAACTATATATGCAAAATTTAAGACATGCAAAAGAGATTAAAACAATAGTAAACCCTCTATTTTGAATCAAACCATACCTCTAATCAAGCTAAAAATAATTCCAAAAAAAAAATGTATGACAAATATTTTGAATACGAATGTGGTTGCTCAAAGATTTATGCAAGATTTAAATTGTATGTACTTATCAAACTTTGAACATCATGTATTTCTTGATGAAGGATTGGCTTAAATTTAATGTTTGGTTGAGGATGTGAATGGTAAAGATTTGATCTTGAATGAATAATGAAGATTGATTTAGATGAGTGGAGAATACTCACTAAGAATAATCAAGAGGGAGTTATAATGGCTTCTTAGTGGTCTTTAAAATGAGTGAGGGGAATTAGCTATTTTATTTATTTTGACTAATTAGTTGTGCATGGGTTAAAAATAGAAGGGAATTGTGGACTTATCATAGAATATGAGAGAATAATTAGATTTCTTATTATTTGTGGAGAAATGAGTGAAATTAAGTTTATTTATTTTGGAATAAATGGATGTGTAGTAACCTAATTAACTAAATAATATAAATTATTTAAATTAATTAGTGGTGGTAAATGAATAGGGGTAATAACATGAAAAAAGAGAAACATCAATGTAGTATTAGGATGCAACATTAAGTACATCATTAGAAGATGGTGATAATTTAGTATCAATATTTTACCCCTCTTTGAAATGGTATTGTAAAGTAAAGGTGTTTCAAATAAAGTAGATATAGGTACTTAGTGGGATGATATAACATGCTACAAGTGTGAAGTAATGTTGTTCTATAGGTATCATTGTGAACTTCATTTATTACAAAGTTGGCTTCTCCCAAATGTAAACACCTTAACATGGTACCATCATGGCCCCTTTTGTAGAGGATGTTGCTAGGGAAATGGTAGGTAGGCTGAATGAAGAATGTATGTGGCTATGCCAAAGATTGGATTAAAGGGGTACAATTGTAGAGATGAATTGGGTAATAGATTTGGTTATGTAAAAGTGGTGGATAATAGGATGGAGTTTTGAAGGCATGAATAAATGTCATGGTACCAACGGGAATCAAAACCAACAATTTCAAACACCATGTCACATTCTACAATTAGATTTTCTTTGGATTGAATGATATATTTTGAAGCTCTTTGAATGTTTAACTATGAGATTTTAGACATTTAACATTATATTTAAATGTATTTATGATGTATGGGATTCAGGAATTTTTGAGACACTTAGATTTTGAGATTTAGGGATTTAAATAATTTTTTTATTTTTGGATTTAGGATTAATATCAAGATATTGGGATTTAGATTTAAAATTTTGAGACTGGATTTTGAATGGATGATGCAAGTTTTAAATTGGGATGTGGGCATAAAATTTGGATATTTGGATTGGTATGTGGATTTTTGGATTTAAAAATAGAATTAGAATATTGCATATTCAAATTTGGATGTTCTAAAATGATTCATTGCTTCTCTTTTCTTTGGGATCTGTTGCTTTTATGCTTCCTTTTTTTATTTTTAGACCCATATTTCCCTTTAGATTGATTTTAATTGTTAACTTGAATTTGATTTTATGTTTATTTGTTATGCTTTGCAACATGGTAATTCATGGACTCTTGTGGGATTTTCTCTTTATATGTTGGTGCATCCAAAGTTTATGTTATGGTCCTATGGGGAAATATTTCACTAAATCCCATAAATTTCATGATTGCTTCATTATTTTGGAATAATTCAAATAGTGTGTGATATTTCTAGTCCTAGTTGGTGACTTTAGGTGATGGAAGATCAATTTTGGTAATAGAAATGATGGTATTGCTACAAGGTTTGGTGGAAACAAGCCCTTTGTAGGAGTGATAGGAGGAAGTAAAATGGTTGTTGGAAGAAGTTTCGTAGAATCTATAGAAGTGACTAACATATTTATTTTTTCATTAGGAGACTTATATACAATTCCCTAAACTCCTTGATTTATATTAACATATATAAGATCCAAGATTCCTTACTCATGAAGGCTCAATCCTTAGCCTTAATATTTCATGATTTGACATATTCAATTTATGATAGGGTACTTTTCATTTTGAAAATAAGATGTAAATTCATATTTAGATACCTAGGAATCGTTGGAAGTTTCAATATGTTCCTCTACAAGAAGACCAAATCAAATAAAGATGGTCCATCCAAGATGATATGATGTTTGAGCTTTCTCCTCATTCAAAATTATGCTACCTTTATCAATTATATACTCAATATGATCAATCATGAATTTCTTATCATCATGCTTGATGTGATCAACATCATTTATAAGTGGCTATTGATATGCTTCTTATGATTATTTTTCTTGTACATGTGTTCAAAGGGATTGAGTGTTCATAATAGGAAGAGGAGGTGGTTGAATGGTGGATAGCACTAATTTGGGTTTCTTGTTCTTGGTATTTTTTTATAGAATGGATGGAATTGACTTGAGTACTTTGATCTTGATTTGGTTGGGAGCAAGTTTGATCATGCTTTACAATGAAATCTTGATGTATATGTAGCTTTAATTCCTTCTTGGACAAGGCATATGCTTCAATGTCCTCTATATAGATTAGGCCTTTGATATACTCCCCTAATTAGTATTCTTTGGAAGGTAGAATGTCTTTGGACCTTATGACACTTATGGATTTTGTATTTTATGTATTTTATGGATCTCCTAAAATATATGTAGACACCTAAATATTTTTGTAGTCCTAATAAACCAAATGCATCACCTAGACAAGTCCTCTTCACCTATAGTCTCTCACTTAATTAAATAATATTATTATTTAACTATCCACTTTTTCCATCCCACTTCACAATAAATAAAGAAATAATTATTGTATAAACCTATTTTCGACCTCACACGTGGAAAAATATTTAAATGATTATAAATTATGGATATATTCCTCCAACCTATCCCAAGAATAAAGGATGCCTAAGAACACATGTCATTAATATGGTTCCAATATTATATCCACCAAACCCAAGAATAAAGGGCTCCTAGATGCATGTGTCCCTTATGTCTCTCATAGTTACAACCACATAGAAAAATTAGTAAGTGTATCCTAGCACGTCACATTCTAACAACCTACATCTCAACCCTCCATTCTCCTTGATCCTAGGGAAACCCTCTCAACCATCCTCCACCATTGATCTCACTATTAGATCTCAACCATCCATTGCCTCTTCTAAAATTCCATAAATTGAGGAAAATCCTCATTCATTTTCATCCATCAACTTTGATCTAAGTATATGCTATCAAAATTGGTAACATCAAGAAAATGAAAATCCACATACTAACTAATTAGTGGAGAAAATCATTCAACAATAGATTTTGTGGTAGCATTGGAGTTTATTGTTTATGTTGTTGCCTTGTTTACACTCTTTTATTGAGATATATTTGAGGTTTGTATTAGTTTGAAATAAGAATATTTTGTTTTTTATTTGTTTCCATTTCAATTTTGAATTATTGCTTACAATGTATTTGTTTAACTTCACATGTGGGTTGAATTGTAGAAATGATATAGCTCTAGGGGATGTTGGACATCTTTAATGGACTTTAGGTTAATGTCTCTATTACTAGCATACACTTGCATGATGGAATTTGAATTTGAATGGGGATGGTGTTATGAGGATTTTGGATAACCTTAATCGACTTTGGTTAGTGACTCTATTTTTTGACAATATGCTTACATGATGGCACTTGAATTTGAATGGGGATAGTGTTAGGGGGATCTTAAATAACCTTAATAAAATTTGGATTGATGAATATATTACCAATTGTAGACACCTAAAATCATCCATGCCTAACCACACTCAATTTTATCCTATTCCAGCATCAATTAAATAAATCCAATTATTTAATTAATATTCTGAATCATCTTCCAATCATTAATTAAATAAATATAAATTGTTTGTTTAATTAATTCATATTTTATCCTCTTTCCTCTATATTTCATCCTTAGTTAAATAAATTCACTTTTATTTACTTAATTACACCTTCATATCCCTATCCTCTAAAAAATAAATAAATACATACTTTTGATTTAAATCCTCTTTTTCCACCCCAATCCAATTAGTTGATTCAAATAAACTAATTAAATAATTAGTCCTTTACAAATCAAAATAACATTAATTTAATTAATCACTTCTCACACCCTCCCATAAAATCTTATCCATCCATTTATCCTATAAAATCTTCACCATCAATATTAGACATGTGACTATCACACATGTGTGAGATCCCTCACATGTCAAGTTAGTAGCTTTTATGAATAAAAAATCATCAACTAGGATATAGGGGATGAATTGCAATATGAAATAACTTCTTTTGGGCTGATTTAAGTCATTTGGATACTCACCTGTTTGTATAAAGGAAACCATATCATGATACTAATTGTTTGGATTGTCATGGTCAACTGATTAGGCATATTCTAAAGCATGTATTGTATCATTAATAGTCTCTATGTATATTGCTAGTTATTCACACATCCCTTTACCCCTTACAAGCTTGGTTACTTTGATGTATACATCATACTCCATGAATTTAGTTATCCACCCAACTCTTTTTCACTCACATCCTTGCTCAACAATAAATCTTTCACACTTGTATGACTAACCATCAACTACACTTTATTGTTAGAAAGCATGTGTCTAATTTTTTTAAGGGACTTCACAACAAAAAAATCTTTTTTTTCAACAAATTTATACCCGAGTTTATAATAGATTTGAGTGGTTGACTGAAAAAAAAAATTAAAGCTAATCCATTTGGCCATCATTTTTCTTAGTCAAAATAATTGATATACTCCCTTCACCTCCAAAAGCTCAAGAATGAACTATTTTTCATAGTTAGGGTTAACTAAAGTAGGAGCTTGATAAATAGTTTTCTTGATTTCCTCAAAATTATCCTTACCTTCCTTAGATAGTAGAATATAATGTTCTTTTTTAGCATAGAAGTAAGAGGCTTAGCCAATGAAGCAAAGTTTGGTATAAATATCCTTACAAAGTTAATCTTCCCAAAGAAAATTTGGAGACCTTTCTTGCAACTAGGAAGGATAATAGATAAAACAACACTCACTCTTTCTAAATCAATAAACTAAATCAACGAGATAACTTTTTACACATGTCTCTCATAAACAACAAACAAGTTATTAGTTAAATAAATTCATTGTTAAGTAAAGCTAAGCTAAGCTAAACTAAAAACTCTTTATTTAAGATTAGAATTATATATTTGACCAAGAATTTATTTATCTAATCAACCAATAATAATTGAATAAATTAAAACATTATTTGAATCAACTAAATAATCAAATTTAATTAATAGATGTGTGTATCAGTTAATTATCAAATTTAAAAGTACAATCATTGTGGTTGTGTTCGCCCCTTTTGAAAGGGGGGATGGGATGTCGAACCCTATAAATATCTATTTACCATAGCAAACCAATATTGGCACAACCAACATGCATCCTAAGAGAATAAGTTTATTAGCCATCCCTTCAACATTAATTTAGCTTAAAACCCATAAAAATGTATGCGAAAATATAAAATGAAAACATCCCCATAATCCCTACCTAACAATGATTAATTGAACTATATCCATCCCAATTTTATTAAGTATAACTATTAGATATAATAAAACTAAAAGACTGCAACATCGATCTATTTTTCAAAAGATGTGTAGCTATGGATCTACCCGAGTTGGTTTATATGTCATATCTATGATCAAAATTCCAAGAGATTTTGTTGACTCTTTTCATGCCTAAATTCATTGCTATTTTTCTTAGGCTCAAATCTCTCTCAAAGGCTTTGAAATTTTAGAGAGCAAATGAACCTTTAAAAACCCTAGTTTTTCATATATCTGTTGGTCTAACTCCTTTTCTAAACAAAATTTTACATTTAGGTGATCCACTTGAGTAAAAACAAGAATATTTTAAACCCTTCCACAAAAGGTAAATTTTCTTGTATTTGTGATTATGCAAATGCACGTGAGTCATTTAAGTGTGTTTGTTTTCAAATCCTAAATGGATGTGATCATTTAAAATTATCTTTGTAGGTATGGATATGAGAAATTAGGTCAAGGTAAGTTATGAGGCTTTTGTGTTACATTTTGGGAAGCGACACCCAAGTATTATGGAATGTGTTTTGTGAGTGGGCAATATGTAACTATCTAAAAGTAAATATGCATACATTAAAAGTCAAATGATGATTTGATAATCCAAATCATGACCCTACATGACATGAAAATTGATAAAGTCAATCTTGAGCTCATTACTCTATAGTGAAACTGTCACATCCTTTAAAATTCTCCCATTCACCACCTTTTATTAGCCTAAGTCTCCTGTAAACTATCCACAACCTCATTTTGATAAAAAAAAATCCTTTTCTTTCTATTCAAAACTAAAAGATCACCCTTTAGCTTATCAATTTTCCCTAATGAACATTTTTTTATTGAAAGAGGTGAATGCTTATTATAGATCCAAATGAGTGACTTGTCGCATGGGAAATATTTTCTTACTTTTGGAATTTTAACTTCAATTGATACCAATCTTAAGATAATTATCTTTAGTTTTTCTCACCTCCTATAATTTTGAGATTAAATATTTAGTGCATGTATTCCTATATGTTTTCCCCTCTTCAATTGAGTTGGTGTTGGGAAGGGTGTCTCAACCTTCTATCTCAACGTTTCATATTTAATTATTTTACTATATTATTTGTCATTTTATCCTCACATGGGAAAGAATGCATCCCACATTGAGTGGTACTTTTGGCCACATGTCAGATATTTTATAATGTGTCTAAGGAGTTGTAAGCACATCTAATGGCATTATGACATTGTAATATGTGGAGATTATTTATGACGGATTATGTGACACATGTAAGAGCATAATTATAGGGAGTTATATAGTAGACTTGACTTTTGACCGAATTCATGATGCATATAATGATATGTCATAAGAAATCTTTGATTAGGGATAACAAATCCAAAATGGATCACCCAAGTTGGTTAGTTGGTTATGATAGATTATGACCATGTAAGAGAATCTTTTAATATTAGCACGTTGATTCATTATAAGAGTTGGGCATTAGAATTCCTCATGGGGATTTAGGTGCCATGTTTGGGAGTGGTACATTTTCCCATGGTTTATGGTTTACCATTTATAGATTCCTAATTTTTATATTTTATATATTGGTGCCTAGGATGGAGATGTAGTATAGTATAATTCTGTAAGGAGTTATGTTGCCAAATTTCTACAAAATTGTGTTGGTTGTTCTCTTGTAAAGGCTTGATTCAGTTGATGTATTGTAATCAGATTGGTGCTATGAATACATTGGTTCAAGATTTTGATGGTAGGTTTTTTCCAAAAGAGTTTTCCTAGGATAAACATTGTGTCATTGTGGTATTGCTTTTGTGTATATATTTTTTAAATTGCTACATCTTAAATCTTGCATGTATTTATCTCCTTCTTGATTAGTGTAGAAAATGTTTCTACTATTTTCTTTCTTTCATTTGGTATTCAAGCCTTGATCAACTATATTTCCTAGGTGGTAGGAAAATAATTCTTGGATTAATCTTGGTTTTAGTGGGATCCATGTGCAAAAAAAAATTGTTTCTAGGGGAAATGGAAAGTACATCATGATTGGGAATTAAATGATTTACTAACACAAAATTCAAGCCTTGGAATCTCAATATGGACAAAGATATTTGGTTAGTAGTATTTGGATGTAAACCTACTAATGAAGGATGAATATTGAGATGTGTTAGATTAGAAACCTAAAATCCTTATTCAATTTTTTTTGGTAGATTCAATGCTCCTAAATTTTGTGGGAGAACCCATTGCTAAAATCCTATAGGAAAATGTGTACAAAGCTAAATCCTTGGTGAATAATCTTTTATATGGAATAGTTTTATACTTTGAGGATAGGTGGTGGAAACTCACTTGTTGAGCACTTGAATGCATTTAACACCATTATAAGCTAGTTATATAGTTTTTTCAATGTGAAGATGAAAGATATTTGTAAGGTTCTTTTATGTACTTTGTTAGATTAATGGGATAATCTAGTGATGTTCATTAGAAGTAATGTTTCAATTTTATGTTTCATGAGGTAGTGGCATCTCTTCCCTCAAAGGAGACGAGGAGGAAGGTTTTGAATTAGCCAAGGAATCACTAGTTATTTATAGATAGTTGAAGGAAAAAGACAAGAAGAAGGATAAGAAAATGGACAAGACCATATTGTGTGTAGTGATATTTGTGTTCAAAATGAAGGATTTAACTACTAAAAACCATTCAAAACACAAAAATAAAGACAACAATTGGATAGGGCCAAAAGAGAACTCAAACCTCTATGAAATTCGATGAAAACTCGATATGTCAAAGCTCTCGTTGTGTAGATTGCCCCAAGATCATCAATTTTTATGTGTTCTCAAGGGAATTTGGTAGCATAACAATTCTAAATTGCTCAAGATTGTATTTGATCCAAATGGCTATTTTTTTGGTATGTATGAGAGAGAAGTAATATATGGAGGGCTAAGATTGATCGAATGAGGACCAAGGGATCTCAATGCTTGAGACATATCACCTCATGAGATGTTGCAAAGTGGCATCATGAGGGGAGATGTGAGGGAGATGATCTCTCAAGCCCCAAGATTATGACAAGTGTCACAATGTGAAGGCTTGAGAAGGAGATGGTACTTTAAAAGGTATCATGGGAGATGGGGAGGATCAAGGTCGTAAAGTTCTTCCTTGTCCTACATTCCCAATGTATGACAAGGAAGGAATAAAGGAATTTAAAATTCCTTTGGGTACTTTTGGAAGAAAGACCCATGTGTCTAAAGGACATGGGGTCTTTCCCAAAAGAGGAAATATTAATGAGAAGGGTGGCTAGGATGATAGGTAATAAATGGAAAGGGATTATCCCTTTCCTAATCCTAAGATTAGGAATGTGCAAATGATTGGGGGAGGGATTGGGTGGAGATTAAGACTTAAGCCCTAATTATGAGGCAAGTGGGAAAATATGGATGATGTGACACCTCCTTAATCCATGATTAAGTGTGTGCACATAATTAGGAAATGGATTAGGATTAGGATTAGAGGATTATGAGGAATGATGGAGGTTGTGGCATGTGGGAGGAGGATTTAAAAAAATAATGATTTATTTATTTAATTTTTGGATGAGAGGAATTAAGGTTGGGTAAATAATTAAGGGCAATTATTTACCTAAGGTTGGAATTTAGGAGGAAATCAATAGAGTGATTTTAGACAAATGCCAAGATAGGGGGAATATTTAATTAAATAATATAACATTTTTTAATTAATATGGAGGGTTGGAAAATATGAATTAAATTAAATAAATAATGTTATATATTTAATTTAATAGATGAAGCAAGTATAAACAAGAAATTATGGTAAAATTTCCCAAATGAAAGTGGTCAATTTTAGGTATCTATAATTTTCCCCTCTTTGAAATAGCGTTAAAATGATGATGTTTCAAAGAAAATAAAAATATAGTTGACTCAAAGGAAAGACTAGATGAAAAGATGCCTTGGTGCAGAGCAAGTGGAAGAAAGGATGTTGTGGATAAGTGATGGCCCCTCGAGAGGATGGTTGGGAAAAAGGGACCTGAGCAACATCTTGAAAGATGGAAAAGAGGCCCGAAGGAGGATCCATTTGGAAAAATGAAGAAGAATGGTGAAATAATCAAGAAAAATGGAGGTATGAGGAAACAAGAGCAAAAATAGTGATTATGAAAGGAAGTCGGGTATGTGGAAGTAGCTTCCTACACTAATCTAAGTAGGGGAGAGTTACAAAAATTTCTTTTAACACCTTTACAGTTACAAATTCAAAAGATTCACATACATATCAAAACATATAAACAATAAAGCAAACCATAAGATAGTGTTTACATGGGAAAACTCTTTCGAGAAAAAAAAACCCATACTCCAAATCGCATAGATCAACTTTTATTATCAACAACGATAGAATAGTTACAATACAATTTTAGAGCAATGCTCAGGAGTCTTCACACTATGACAAGAATCTAGCATAATTTTGGCAGCTTAATGACATGTAAGCTCCTTCAAACTTGTCACCATCAAAATGCACTAAGTCTGTAAGTATTTATAAGCTCTCAACATGAAACAAGGTGCCCAAAACTTGGCATAACCAATTCCCATGCCCAAGGTGTGAACATGAGTTCATTATGACATTTCATCATAATCAAAACTCATAATTATGATAATCTTCCACAAATCAGACCCTGTCCGATAAAAATAGTCATTGTTGCACATGCAATGAGCCTACATGCATGCAAATACCTTGCATGTGTATGTTTCCTCATCACATGGGTCCCACTTGTCATAGTTAACTATAAATATGTCATTCTTGACTCTTTGGACACTGTCATAATAAGTCATAAATTGACATAACAAGTTGTCATATCCCATGACATAGTAACTTATGACAAATGCCACCAATTTAGGCACAAATATAGGTCCTCCAAAGTGGATACCTACCTCCACTAATTTAGCTTACAAATTGTACATGTTACTTGCCATGTAGGATGCCACATCACCGACAAGTCCCACAAAGTGACATCAATTTGGGTAGGCAAATAAACATTATAATATAAATAAATACATCACAAAATAATAAATAAATGTTAGGACTCAAAGTTTAAGACACCCTAATCCCAAAAAATTAGGGTAGGAATAAGTAGGGATTATGGGATAATTACTATTTATTTTAACCTAATCACCTAAGAGCCCAAGTGAAGAAATGAGAAGCAGGTGGTAGAGAGAATGGAACATGCATGAGCTCCAATGCAATAGTAGCGATTGAGTGAGGGAAAAAAAATGATGAGGAGGCTAAGGTGATCAGGTATGCCCACTTGAACTTTCCTTTATACCCTTAATTTGGAATTTGTTATAAGTTAAACATGTGTGGGGGGATGGATCTACCCAACCCAATAGGGTGGATCCACCCATGGGTGGAGAAGGGGCGGATTGATGCAGGAGCATCCCGGGTGTATGGAAATCCTCATCAATCCAAAAAATATATCGTTTTAAATTTTGCTTTAGTTTGATTGAGTTCTGGCATTTTTAGTTTTGTCAAAGTGAAATGGAAACATTTGGTGTGGAAATCAATTCACAATTTCATCAATAACATGTTGTATCACACAGTTTGATATACCCCACATATTTGCTTCTTTCAATGATATATTTGTCAAGCATCATTAAAAGCCACTTTCATGCAGACGTGGTCTGATAAGAGCTCAAGGCGTAAGGAAGTCATCATTTTATTTAAAATTTGTATCCTTCCATATAATGTAATCATGCCACTATATCATTCAACAAGATATTTGAAAGGAAAAGATTAAAACCATCAGCTAAGTGAGGCAACGATGTCAACAGAGACCATATAGCAAAATTCAAAAGGTCACACTATGTTTCTCAGGGAATGAAAATTAAATGACATAAAGAGCGTCGATATGATTACATAGGTAGAATTCAAAGTGGAAAGGACAAAATTGCATCGTGTTTTCTTAGGGAGATCAAAATCCAACTGAGTCAAGATTAAAATACCAGGCATCGAACCAACTCTGGGGGGCAGTGAAGGAGAATCGTGCAGGATAAAAAGGGGCGCAAATATTGAAGACCTTTAAAAATATTAAGTGGCAGATTTAAAAGATATTGGCAGGGGTTGTGTAGGAAGGAGAGAGGCCGCAACAGGTGCCAGATAGAGAGGAGCAAATAAAAGATGTAGGGAAAATAGAAGAGACCGATTGGATTGGAGAAAGTTGATCAAGTTAAAGAGAGGAGGCATCGAATTGAGGTGTGTGCGTAGGAGTGAAGGTAAAGTATGCAGATGAGAGGATTCGGTCATGTGAAAACAAAACAATAGAGGCATCGAACATAACACTGTGCACAACAGAGAAAGGAAGGTATAGTACAGTAGTGGGAAGTGCACAAAACAAGGAATAGAAATAAAGGGTGAGTAGAGTAGTGATCAAAGATTTAGCAAGCTTCTTATAATTTAGCTTAGAGGAGATAGAAGATGCCTCCTCTCTTTTAGAGATGGAAAGTGAGAGCATTTGAAGGCCCATATTGTAATTTGTTACAAAGTTTTGCATTGCAGATTTTGATATACATTGTGTGGGTTTTAATCAAATTAAACCAAATTGTGGTGTTTCCATTCAAATTATGTTTCCAAGCAGCAAGTTTATATTTTTAAGAGATTGGAATTGAGGTAGGAGGTTTCCATTTGACTGATTGTCTTGTGAAGTACCAGGCCATGGAAAGGTCATTGAATGTAATTTGTAATTAAATCAAATAAAGAAAAGGTTTGCTTGCAATCAAGATTTTGATGAATATTGTAATAAGGTTGAGTGTTGTCTATAAGTGTGATTTTGTGCAGGGGGAGTACCCTCTGCATCACGGATGCACTGAAACTAAAATGGATGTGTGGAGTGGTGAATGTGCCTTAGGTGGGTACATCCACTGAAGGATGGGCGAATGTGTCCAAAATGAGCGGATGTGTCCCAAAGGGGTAGATCCATTGGAGGATGGGTGAATGCATCCCAAAGGGGAAAATTCATCAAAGGATGGGAAAATGTGTCCCAAAGGGGTAGATCCACCAGAGGATGGGTGAATACATCCCAAAGGGGTGGATCTCCACTAGACAATGGGCGGATGCATCCCAAAGGGTTCGATTCTCTAGAGGATGGGTGGATGCATCCAAAAGGGGTGAATCTGTCAGAGGAGATAGAAGATAAAATAGAAGATAAAAAAACACAAGAAGCTGACAAGTTGGACTAGATGGGTGCAGGAATTTATGATTCTATAAAATTGAGAGAGGCGATTGACTATGCTATAATTAATTACACATTTTGACAAGGATGACTGGGCCTTCTTAGATGTGTCAAGGCTAGGAAACATAGAATGAATTTCAATGATTTGAGTGCATTGACTGCTACAAACAACATTGGTAGAGTGATGAAAATCAGAGACAAGCACCTTCCACCTCTTTACAAGGGAGATGACGATCACTCTAAAGGATGTGTGGCAGATCCTTCAATTTCCTATTAGAGGTTTGAGGGTACTGGGATCAAGTGTAGCAATACCCACACTCTTGGAGAGACTATTGCAGAGGACAGACGTCCCTACTCAAGGGATGGCCCTAGACATCGACAGATGCATCGACCTAGTGTTGGGAGTGGCATTTTATATGTGTAGTTTGATTAGTGGGGTGTTGCTACCAAACATGAGTGACATAATTTTTAGCCTGTCACTGGGAGAGGTCATGGCTAAGATGATCAACCACCAATGATGATATGTGTGGGGGCCTTGTGTGCTAGTGCAATTGTACTGTGACATGCACATAGTATGCTACCAAGGTGGATAAATCCTCACACATATTACATTTCTACAAATTTGGGTGTGGGAGTATATCGTAGAGTCATGACTGATAGGCCAAAGGAATGACAAGGGGTGGAGGAGCTAGTGGTGTTTAGTTGGCAAGGGGGACTAAGTTACTAGGAGGTACAAGGGATGGTTTATTGGCGGAGGGTGCTAGATGAGCTAGAGGAGGGGACATGGTGTGGAGGTTGTATCAAGAGCATGAGGGATGGGTCGAGGATCAAGAGTTGGCCCGGTTTATGTGTAGCCCCTACTACATCATAGGGAAATATCCCCATTTGATAGAGAGATATCTATCAGATCAAGTGACTCGATAGTTTAGGGTGGTACAGGATATACTTGAGGGACCCCACAGGTTCTCTTGGCTATTCAAAAAGGAAAGAGAGTGGGGTTGCAGATGGCTCCTCGAGTGGCAACCCACTCTTGGAGGAGATTCAAGGAGGTGATTATAATATCCCTAATGGGATCTGCCCTGAAATTCTAATTTTTATTTCTATTCAAAACCTAATTCTGATTTTTTATTTTTATTTTTTGATTTCAAACAAAATATCACAATGAACACATGAGTGGCCAAACATGAAAAATAAGCATGCCAAATTATGCTACCAATTGATATTCATATCAAACATGAATTCCACCATGAAAAAAACAAGATAGGGCATCCAAATGCAACATAATGATATGATTTTTTGTAGATAACTTAGAATTATATTGCAAAACTGAATATTTTAGACTGGTTTTACAAAGAACTCAAGGGCTCAAACATATGCCCAGGTTTCCGCTCTACAAATCAGATCTAAAACTATGATTATACATACCAAATATATGTAAAATAGTCTTCAAATATCAAACCCTAGATGGGAAAAATTCCTCCTTGGTAAGTGCTTAGGGTTTACTACTCCAAATATGCTTCAAATAATGCAAAATAGGCCTCCAAAAGTGGGTGCTTAGGTCTTCTCCAAGTG
>VDFB02281920.1:0-30132 GCA_007258455.2 Sequoia sempervirens
CGGATCGGTCACACTCTATTGGAGTGGACCCGGAGACGTAGTCACTCTCGTGACGAACTCCGAAATCAAACATTGTTTGCACTTCTCTCTTTCTCTCTTTCTGTCTCTCATTTCTTTTTATTCTGTTATAATCACCTTGATTACGTTCTTTATGTTATTTCCTTAAGTTAATTTCGTTTTAATTAACTTTGAAATAATTAGCTGTAAAAGCATTGTAAAGTTTCTTAAACATTTCAATATCGTAATCTAGTCTATCCTAAGCATAGATCATAATAACAACAAGTGCAAGCATACCTAGCTCGGAAGAATATACATATACCATCAAAAAACACACCAACCAACCCACCCATTCAACACACAATCGAAATAGCCCAGAACACCTTCATCCCACCCCCTATCCGCAAAATGATGTAACAACACAAATCAGGTTGCTCTCGGAACAAGTGCTCGATCTTCAATCAGGGCGAACCACAAAAACACCAAGCAACTTGTGCCCATATCCATTTGACAAGAGCCTTGTAATGAAACCCTTTCCCAAGGGATTTGAGATCCCCAAGTTTGACAAATATCGTGGGACAGGAAACCCTGAAGATCACATCAGGGAATTTTAGGTTCATTGCATGGAGGTCACATATGATGATACTTATCTGATGCGGCTATTTCCTAGGAGTTTGGTTGGCCATGCTATGGAATGGTTCTATCACCTACCTACAGGCATTAGAATATTCCAAGAAATTATAGATGCATTCATTAAAAATTATGCATGCAACATCACAAGGGATGTAAGTCTAGAAGAACTCTCAGCTCTGAAACAAGGAAAGGGTGAATCATTCGCTTCATTCCTACAATGATGGTGATCCAACGCCAATCGGAGCAAATGGACCATGCTTGAGGAACAACAAGTTTGCACCATCATATCCAACCTTGACGACCTCTTGGAATTTCATCTCAAGGTACAAGGGATCACCACATATGACTAGTTGATCTCCAAGGCGCTCAACATTGAACGGGCCCTTATGACTCAACCTGCGGGATCAACTTCATACCCCAAACAATAAAACAATTGCCCACCCACCAATTACAATGATAAACCTCACACGTGGGAAAGGAACAAAAATGTCACTAATGATGGTGTCGTCCATGCTAAGGTGGTCATTAGTGCCCCTCGCCAAAATACACCCACACCACAAATCCAAAGCCAACACCAAAACAATCATCACATAACACAACAACCAAACAACAATCCAGTGATTAACAATGTCAATGATCAAAGGGGACCACCCCAACGAAACAAAAATTACCCCAAACAAAAATATACTACTTTGGGGGAACCACTTGAAGTCATAATGAAGAAGCTGATAAATGGAAAACTCATCAAGGCTCCTACCTTCGAGAATTATCAAGAATCAGATGTGAAACCTCCTTGGTATAATGAAAATTAACTCTTTGAATTCCATAAAATCAAAGGACATACCATGAAAAGTTGAATGAGATTAAAAAAAATAGTTCAAGATCTCATCGATCAAAGGATTATAAACGTGGAACAACCTACAGGAAACCAAGACCTTAAGATATACACGAATCCGATGCCTAACCATGGCAATAAAGGGAATAATAGTAACAATGATAAAGGGAAAGGCACCCACACAAACGTAAATCATGTATATGAAACCGTCGTCACCTCCCTAGATGAATACTGCACAGTCATTACCATCAAATGCACCCATGCCGATTGTGGAGTCACCACAAGAGGCGACAAAGTCACCATCGCAGGATCATCCCAGCCAAATAGAGTCCCTACATCTAGATCTGTCCCTAATGGCTACAATGTCCTAGATCAACTCAATAGAACACCAATGCAAATCTCCATCATGGAATTGCTAAAAATTTGATCGGCTCATAAGAAAATCCTAGAAGAAGCGTTGGCTTCATCCATTGTTCCCGCAGATCTTGATGCAAAAAAATCCCAAGCTATGGTAAAAAATATCATTACGCAAAATCTCCTCACATTCTCTGACCAAGATTTCCCTGCTCAACCATCTCACAACCGTGCACTCCACTTAGAGGTCATAGTGCAGAAAAGTAAAGTCAAAAGGGTCTTGGTGGATGGAGGTGTAGGCTTGAATATATGTTCTCTCAACCTCATCAAACAATTGAAAATATCAGAAGATTCTATTGACAAAGGAAAGGGTATCACAATAAGAGCATATGATAATCAAGAAAGAGTGTCCCAAGGCATGATCAAACTCCCTATTCAAGTAGGTCCTGCTATCATGGAAACCACTTGTCAGGTCTTGGACCTCGACTTGCCTTATAACATCCTCCTAGGACACCCATGGATTCATGCAATGAAAGTAGTAGCATCAACTTGCCATCAATGTGTGAAATTCACACATGAGGGATAAGAAGTCACCATCCATGGAGATCCCGAACCTTTCTCCTATTGCAAAAGCCTTGAAGCAAAGTACTATAAAATCCCCCAAGTACCAAAAAATGATGAGGGCCCATCTACACCATACATCGATCCCGCCACTCTTGCATCCACTTCTGTGAAAAAGACATTCGCCACTCTCACCATTCCCACCATCTCTGACATTAAGGTCATCATCCAAGATAATGGTTGTGGAAACTACATGATCCCTAAAAATTCTTTTATGGTAGGAGAGTTACCACAATCTCCTAGATCATGGGGACGTCCACAAATCAATGAAGCCTCCACATCTCAAATGTCTCCTGAAGACTATCCCAACTTTACAAGTTGGGGAGATCTTGGCCAAGAAGTTATTGAGGCAGATCCATCTCATATGCTATACCAAGATGAGAGACCAACAGCTGATTTACCAATGGATGATAAAAGCAAGGGTCTGCAAATGATGCTCGCAATGGGCTATGACATAAATCAAAGACTTGGGAGAAAGGACAATGGGCTTATAACACCTATCATTCTAGAGAAGCGAACAATAACAAATCTTGGCCTTGGATGTACCCCTCCGAGTATAACCATACGTGGCCGAAGTCCTCCAGTTAGGAGGGTTAATAATCCTCCTTAGCCAACCGCAACAGAACTACGCCCACCAGTATCTACAGGTCGTGTCATAGATAACTTTACATTTGACATAACAGATGTTTGTAGTAGTAGTGATGATGAGGATCCCACATCCAATCTACCTAGGCTATTCGAGGATACCACTCTTTTCATGATTAGCACCCTATCTTTTGAATCAGACCACCAAAATCATGAAATCCGCCTAGTATATCCCCAACTCATCGACTATGACCAACGAGGACCACTAGTTCTTGATACATTTGAAAACGATGAGGCGCTCTCAGAATTCATGGGACTACAGGATAAAATTCCATGTGGGGATCACAAAGCAGGGTTCCTAATTGACCTAGATACACATGCCTATTATGGGGAAACGATTGAATCCCTCAGTCACAAAAGCAAAAAATTAAGAATAATATCTAAGTCCTTGAGTGAAAACCACATTGTGGCACTCTCCAACCAGAAAAAAGTAAAAAGAAAGGACGCATCCAATGGTGAAAACCTCTCTGAGGTGCCCGAGGATGGAGGATTCAATCTTCCTTTCCAAGCTATTCATCAAGAAAAATCAGCAGTCCTGGCAAAAAATTGCAATCCGGTCAATCTAGGAATAGAGGAAACCCTGCATATAACATTCTATGCAGAATCATTACTATCAGAAGAACAAGAGCTCCTAGCAGCCTTCCTAAGAGAAAGATAGATAAAATTTGCATGGATCTATGTTGACATGCTTGGACTTGATCCAAAGACCGTGGTTCACCACTTAGCGGTATATCCAAAAGCAAAGCCTGTTAAACAAAAGCTTCAAAAAATGCACCCTCAGATCACCTTATTAGTCAAAATGGAGCTAAAAAATTTATTAGCTGTAGGATTCATCCAACCGATAGATTATCCAGAATGGGTATCAAACCTGGTGCCTGTTTCAAAATCCGATGGGAACATCAAAATCTGCACAAACTTCAGAGACTTGAATAAGGCATGTCCAAAAGATGACTTCCCACATCCAAACATTGATATGATTGTGGATATGACAGTTGGACATGAAATGTTGTCACTAATGGACAGATGTTTAGGGTATAATCAGATCATGATAGCTAAAGAGGACCAACATAAAACAACTTTCACTTGTCCATGGGGGACCTACTGCTGGAATATGATGCCATTTGGCTTAAAGAATGCAGGAGCAACATACCAAAGGGCCATGCAATTGATATTCCACGACATGATCCATAAGACGGTCAAATATTATGTTGATGATATTTTAGCCAAGTCAAGAAAGAGAAAAGATCACGTAGCAACCCTTAGTGCCATTTTTGACAGGCTGGAGGAGTACAAGGTTAGATTAAATCCTAAGAAGTGCGTCTTCGATGTACAATCAGGAAAGCTCCTAGGATATATAGTGTCAAATAGAGGTATCGAGGTAGATCCAACAAAGGTAAAAGCAATCCTTGAAATGGAGGCACCAAAAACATTAAAGCAATTGAGAGGTCTCCAAGGAAGGCTTCAATCCATTCGAAGATTCATAGCACAATTGGCAGACAAATAGAGCCCATACTCTCACCTACTCCATAAGGGAGTAGCGTACAAATGGGATAACAAGTGTGAAGAGGAATTCAATAAAATCAAAGAATATCTACTGACACCACCAGTCTTAATGCCACCAATCCCAAGAAAACCATTGATTCTCCACATATCAGCAACAACAACAGCCCTTGGAGCTCTCTTAGCTCAGTATGACGAAAATGGAACAAAAAGGGCTATCTATTACATGAGTAGAACAATGGTTGGCCATGAGCTAAACTATTCATTCATCGAGAAAGCATGCCTAGCAGTAGTGTTTGCATCACATAAATTCAGACATTACGTGTTGGCACACAAAATAAAACTCATCGCCAAAATCGACCCTCTCAAATACTTATTGTCAAAGGAAATGCTCACAGGAAGAATGACCAAATGGGTGATGATACTTTCAGAATACGACATTGAATATGTAGAGAGGAAAGCAATCAAAGGCCAAGTCATCGCAGATCAACTTGCAGAAGCACTAATCTATTCAGAGAATCCTCTAATCTCAGAGTTTCTAGATGAATCTATTTTCAATCTCAACGTAGCTGACCACTGGAAACTGTACTTTGATGGCTCATACACACAACACGGATCAGGATCTAAAATATTCTTTATCACCCCACAAGGGGATTGCATACCAAGGTCCTACAAACTAGCATTTCCCTGCACCAATAACATTGCAGAATATGAGGCTTTAACCATAGGTCTCAGAATAGCAGTGCAGTGGAACATTATAGCTCTCAGAGTATATGGAGACTCCCAATTAATAATAAATCAAGTGAACGATGAATACTAGACCAAGGATGACAAGCTCACTCCATACAAGAAATTCGTGGAGACTCTCAAAGAATCCTTCATCAAAATTACATTCGAGCAGATTCCTAGAACCAAAAAAAGAGCAACAGACGCCATGGCAACAATCGGATCCTTACTGGATATCCCCCACAATGTTCCAAAATATGAATTCCTAATAGAGCAACTTCTCATGCCTGCATTCAAGGTACCAAAATTAGAATTCGTGTGTGAAATCGTTGGTCCTAGTGATCCTTGGTACCACGACATTTACACATACCTTCGAATAGGAGTCATACCCGCTGACTTACCCTCAAACCTAAAATGAACCTTTGTAAAAAAGACATCCAGATTCATCATCCTAGGAGATACCTTATATCATAGAAGCATAGAAGGAACCCTATTGCGCTGCCTAAACGCTGAGGAGGCATTAACCACTCTAACTGAAGTACATAATGGTATCTATGGTTCACACTCGAGTGGAATGACCATCGCCAAGAAACTGCTGAGGATGGGGTATTATTGTCCCACAATGGAACGAGAAGCACATGACTATGCCAAAAGATGTTTACAATGTTAGTAGCATGGTGACCTCATCCATGCTCCAGCTCAAGAGCTTCACCCTATCGTCACACCATGGCCCTTTTCGCAGTGGGGACTCGATCTCATCGAAAAATCACGCCCACTTCATCTAACGGTCACAAATTCATCATAACCACCACAGAGTACTTTACTAAGTGGGTGGAAGCCATACCCATGACGTATATAACTGGGAATCAAATTTCAAAGTTCATCCTGAACTATCTCATTTTCCGCTATGGTGTTCCACAAGCCATTATCTCAGATGATGGGACACCATTCAAAAATTAGGAGGTCCATGACTTATGCAAAAAATTCAAAATCCAACATTGCTTCTCCACCCCATACTATCCCCAAGGCAATGGCCAAGCAGAAGCTACAAATAAAACCATCTTGAAAATCCTCAAGAAAACAGTCAATGATGCAGGTCGCGACTGGCATCTGCAGCTTAATCCTACCCTCTAGGCCTATCGAACCAGTATTCGCACACCCACCGATGCCACCCCTTTCTCCCTGGTCTACGGATCAGAAGCAGTACTCCCCATTGAGATCGAGCTCCCATCACTCAGGATATCAATGCAAAACCTCATCACAGATGAAGAGTACCGAGTATCAAGATTGAATGAGCTGGAGCTACTGGATGAGTGATGTATAGATGCTTTGAATCATTTGCAAGTCTATCAGAATAGACTCAAAAGGAGCTATAATAAGAAAATTAGGAGGACATTCCAAGTCAGAAAACTAGTATTAAAGGAGAATCAAAAGAATGTCCCAAACCCAAGTAGCAAAGGAAAATTTGAACCCAATTGGTTGAGACCATTCGTTATCACAACATGTTATAAATCATGGGCATAGTTATCAAAAACCGAAGGGGAACCTCTGCAAGAGCCCATGAATAGCTCTCATCTCAAAAAGTTTTATGCCTAAATATTTCAAGGTATAAAACCAAAAAATCCAAAAAAATTAGAAAATATCCTTGAAAAAATGGTTACTTCGGCGAAAACCTGGCAAACAGGCATCTTGGTGACAGCAAAAAAAATCAAAAAAGGATTGAAAATAGTAAAGAAAAAAAATCATCCTTTAGTGAAAACCACTTCGGTGGCACTTTGGGCAAGTACCTTGGTGAAAACCTGGCAAACGACACCTTGTGTAAATAAGCACTTTCCATCCACCAAGATCTTTACACAATGTTCTGCATCATCCATCACATTCAGATCTGCATCCATCACTCATCCACCTACATCCGCCTCATAGCTTGGTCCTGTGTTCGTATCATGATCCCTCTTAGTACTACTCGACCCATCCTCAAGGTCAACTTGTCCTTCCTTTATTGGAGTAGTCTATTGCATCACACTGGGGGCATGTTCTTATTGGATCAGATTTGTGTATGTTCTTAAAGTCCTCAAATAAGAAAAAACCAAAAACATCAGAAAATCTAAAAACATCAAAACATCAAAAATCCCAAAACAGGTCAAAAAGTCAGTCAAAAAAGTCAAAAACAAAGTCGTCTTGTCAAACTACGGGTCTCTGAGGCTTGAACATAGGCAAGTTTGATCTTTGATCATCCCCCGAGACACTTAGGTCATTCCTTTAGGAGTCCACAATAAACTAACATCTCACCATGTATATCATCATCTGTAAATCAGTCAACTTGTCAGTCGAACTATGTGGTCTCTGCGTGTATAACGTAGGCAAGGCTAATCTGTTGATCAACCCCGAGGCCCCTAGGATAGGTCTTTAGGTTAGTCTCTTGGTCAAAATCTCAGAAAACCCCAAAACATCAAAAAATCAAAAAATCAAAACATTTGCAAAATCTCAAAAATACCAAAAACAGCCTCAAAACATCTCAAAAAGATAAAAAACATCCAAATATTCAAAAAAATCCATCCATCTCATCTCGCTTGCACCCGCAATAACATCATTCATAATAAACGATCGTCATCCTCAATCTTTGGTAAGGTAATCAGAAACAAGTCTAGCAGGTAAAAAAGTGAAAACTCAAAATGTCAGGTCTTAGGTCTAAGTCAGTGCGTAAACAAGATGGTCAATCTTTGTGTCGATAACTCATCATCCATTTGGTCCCATCTCAATCATTTGAAAGAACACTTCGGATAAATGAAATGACATGCCGCCATCCACTAACATGTCCTAGGATGAATCCTCCTACAATGGGCATTATCTTTTGGAAATAGTTTCAGTTCTTATCCTTGAAAAAACGTCCTCTTTTGGTTAGCGGTATTGAAGAACATCAGCTTGTTTGTTTACTTTGTCTTTATCTTTTACTTATCTTATCGCACTCATTCCAAGGACTTCTTGATGATATCCGAACAAGAGGATTTAGAGAAATAGGAATGGGGGCAACGATCATTATCTTTTGTATGCTGTGCTTGTTGGATGTTCTTGTAATATAACCTTGGCGAATACCTGCTTTTTTAGGTATGTATGGAGGATGTTTTGGGCAGCTTGTTGACTATTGCATTAATAGGTTATACCTTTCTGTGTTTTGGTTTGAGGTGTTCAAAACTTCTAAAGTGCATCCTAGCAAGGTTTCCATATGTCAGGTGTGAACATGGATACTCCTATCTGTTTTTCAAGTGAAGGTCCATCACACTAGGTACCACACCATCTTGGTTTTCTTTACCTTGATGCATCGTACCACGTGTGTTATCAAACATAAGAAAATTGGCCCTTTGAAAATCCCAACTCCTCGGCAAGTAATCATCATCATCATTTGCATTGTCATCATCTTGTGTCTTGTTGAAATGACTTCTTCTCTTTCATCCCTTCTTGCTTATCACGCTAACAAGGTACTATGATAGTTGATCATCATCATCCTCATCGTCATAGATCCTGCATCCACAAATCATTAGCATATTGCATAAACATATCATATAGGAAACACATGCATTGCATTTACATCATCATATAAACATGGCATTATAGGCATTCTTCATAGATAAGCACATCCATTGCATGGCATCACATTGCATTCATCACATAAATCATCGCATAACATTCATGTGCATAAACATTTGCATAAACATTACCACCTATTGCATAATCATACATAATAGGTACATAAGCATTATAAATCCATTGCATTCATTTGACATAGAATGTCATCATCACATATAGTATATCACATCAAAATGCATCACATACATTACATTATCATTTAATATGTTTAGGATAATAATATTTGTTATTCTAAGAATCTTAAAAAACCATCTCATTTGCATCATATCATATAAAACACGACCATTGCATCTACATTGCATTATATCATCCACTAATCATCCATATCTTCTTATAAATAACATCGCAATCATTTTTTCATTTCATTACATAAATCATTCCACATCAGCATAAATAGGAACATACAAAATCCATTACATACAAAGCATAAATCCATCCATAATCATTTCATATATAAGCATGATTTGCATCATTTCTCGTATTCAACATAGATCATTTCCATATCACTTTGCATATTGCATATTACATATCATATCATTTCGCATCATTACACATCACATCAATACATCTGCATATCATAAGTCAACATAATATAGATCTGTTAGTCATAACCATTACATAATGCATATATCATCAGAAATAAATACATCCATAAATACATCATATAGCACCATAACATCATTGCACAACATATAGAAATAGAATCATCCATACATGCATAAATAAAGGGTACACATCACATCACATCAAAATCATCATCGAATCATATATATATATCATCAATAATATAATTGTCATAGTACAAAATAATCAGATCACTGTACATGTATGTCAATCAGTACAAAAGGCCCATCGGGCTATCAAAAAGGAGCCCATAAGGCACAAAAAGTATCATCTCGATCAAGGTCTACCCCCATGTATGCTGCCCTCGCCCCTGTCACCCTGACCCTCTGCTGGTCTGTGGCTGGTCCGCTGCAAGTACTCTGGGACTTGTGCTACCCTGGGTACGACCTCATGATAATGCATCCGATAGTACTTGGCCTCTCAGATGACATCCCTGTAAGACCGAAAAAACATTGTACTCTGGGAGGAGGAGGCTGCCATGCTCTCCAACTGCTGTCTCCAGCCTAACTCTATGGCTGCTTGTAAATCTGCGGCCTATCTATGTTGTATGGCTTGATCCCTCTCGGCCCTGAGCTGCTCTCTCTCGGTCCTAACCTGATCCCTCTTGGCTATCACAGTCTACACCTGAGCTTGCAACTACACAATCAACGCATCTCGGGGATCCACCTACCCTGCTGGCTGCACTGCTGGCTGTGCTCGTGGAGGTTGTACCTGAGGCTGATCCTCAGCCTGTGGTGGTACACCTGGTGGCACCTGCTGCTGGTCCTGCATCTGTACATCGGGCTGAACTAGAGGTCTGACCAGTTGCTCCTGCCGTGCACCATCCCTTCGTCCTCATCCTCCCCCTCTGCCTCTCACTCTTCATTGATCGAGGACTGCTCCTGGAATCATCAAATGTAGGGGAGGTCAGAACCAATCCCTGTATGCCTGTGTCACACCTGGATCTACAGGCCCCTAATCATAGGCCCATGGTCGAGCCACCAACTGTCTGAAACTGTCAACGGCCTCCGAGGCAGGAATGTATCACCCCCATGAAACCTGTGACATGGTGCAAGTGAAGATGACCACATAATCATCATCTAGCCGATCCTGGGGCTCACCAAACTGACGCTGCACGCACCCGGGCAGGTATCTCTCAATCATCATATGCTCTCAACCCTGCATGTAGCGATCCTAGTGGGCAAAGAAGAGTTGATCTACAACGCCAGCCCATCCAGACCGACCAAGGTACAAACGCCATGTAAATACTTGCATCTCATCTAGGACCCTCCTCCAGTAGGGGATCCCGTGCTCACCTGTGTGTGTAAAGGACATGTCACCTCTGTAGCGCCATACGAGGGGATCGTCTGGAATCATCAGAACTATAACAAATCATGGCCGAAGGAAAACAATGTGCTCCCATACCCATACGTGAACAAGAGTCATGCCTGCTTCGAGTGCTTTGTCGTCGAGGTAGACATACTTGTGGAGGTCCCTGTAAAGAGAGGCTAGAAGCACCGACCCCCAAGAAAAATGAACTGGCCTGTTGCCAACCATATGCTCCCAGTAGAGTCCCCAACCGAGACTGAAGTATCGCCCTCATTGATTTGGGGCAACGAGACCTGAAATAACCATTGCAACAACCAAGTGGAAGGGAGGTGCCAGGGCCCTATGTCTCTCAAGCTTGATCTGCCCCTCACAAATAACAATATCCTCTGTGGCAGGCATCCCACCCCTCGTCCATATCAAAAATGACTTGCTGACCATGAATCGACAATCTTAGAATGTGCCAAACGTCCTCCAAGGTGATGGTGGCCTCACCGGTGGGAAGATGGAATGATGAAGTCTCGCTGTACCATCTTTCGGAAAACGTTGATAACATCCCTAGGTGAGTGCGAATGGGCACTGCGTAGGCGATATACCATAGCCCCATGTCTTGAAGTCGATCCGATCTCTGTCGCTCAGGTCTCGTAAATAACCGAACAAATTCTGTGACCTATGCTCCCGGGAGTAGAGCTCCCTCACCGCATCCTGCATCAGGAAGGGTCATCACATTAAAATTTTTGAAAAATTCTTCGCAGGGTGTCCAAGAAACCACTCCAGCATCGCAATCCATGAAGGCATCATAGTTTTATTTCTAATCAAACCCCGATGCTAGGGCACAAAAGGCCGAAAGTGCATGCTGTGGTGCACTTTCCTTCCCAACGACACACTTTGAAAAGAAACATGACCATCGCGTTGCAGTTTGGAAATCACCCCGCCGACCATGATCTCAGCGTTGAAGTTTGGAGTTTATTTTCAAACTCCAAACTCCACCATCGCGGGGAAATTTGACACCGAGCGATGCTATTTGATTTTTGAGCAGTGCTATGTAGCGCTGTTGTAGAATGACTAACTTTAAAAGCATTAAATGAACGCTAAAATGAAAAACAAAGCTCAAGGGTCACTTATCGGTACCCCAATGCCGGGTGGTTGCTGGTATGTCCGGAATCAGTTGGAAATATGCATTGGAAGCTGTCATTGCACCACATCGTCGGGAGGTCAGAGCTCAAATCGCAGGGTTGCTAGATGGCTGCATGAAAATGAATTGAAAGTGACCCCTCAGACCCCTTTTAAGCTTGAAAATTAGGGTTTTTTTCACCCTAATTGGCTATCCTGCTAGGGTTTTGGACCCTTGAACCTATTTTTGTCCAATTGAGGCCTGTTTTACATCGTTTTATTGCGTTTAGACACATTTTTGGCCTCCTAGAGCCTTTTCAGACCTATTAGGCACCTTGTCCTCTTTTTTTCGCGAGATCACCCAAAAATTGAAATTTTCGTCCAATCTCTCGAGGGGGCAATATATTGGCATGTTTTCTCTCGCTGGGCAGCAGTGGGGCAAGATTTTAAATAACGATTTTTTTTGGCTTTGATCGAGATTGTTTATTCTTTGAACCAACGCAACAAGTGCATTGCTTCAAAGAGGGGCAAAATGTAGACACGTAAAAAGTACCAATTGACATTGTGCATCTGATCCCGACTACTAACATCGTTTCATCTTGAATCATTCCTCAGTCTAACCATTTAATCAAATCTCCTTATCTGATTAAATTCATCAAGTTCCCTCCCTTAATTAAATAAATCATTTTATCTAATTAAGTCTCCTTTTTTATTAATTAAATCACTCAATCTGATCTAATTATCCCCATTTAATTAAATAGTCAATTTTATTTAATTAAATCTCTAAAGTCTGCCTATTAAATTAAATAAATTAAAACCTTATTTGGTTTAATCTAACATCATCTCTTTTAATTAAATAAATCAAAATCTTTATTTAATTAATCTTTTGTCACATTCCTCTCATATTTGATTTAAATAAATCCATAAATTCAAGTCAAATTTGTCACATCATCTAACCCCCTTTATTAAATTAATTAACCTTAATTAATTTAATCTCTTATCATGTCCCATCCTCTAAGCATTTGCCACTTGCACATGAAAATAGATTTAATTCATTTATTAAATCTCTATTTTCCTCACAAGGCATCTTTTGGAATATTCTCCAAGTTTGAATTCAAAAATCCAAGTTGACATGTACATCCAACAAGGCATTTAATCCATCTTACATGTCCTTTGCCTTGAGCCAAGTGGCATTCAATGCTTCTTTCTTCTCTTTTGCAAGTCATTTCAACAAAATTCAAAATTCAAAAATAAGCATTTATTGGCACAATCCTCAAAACTTGCACATCCTCCATCCACTCATGGGTTGACAAATGGCATCTTTCCATTGGATGAATGTTAGTCCCACATTGCTCAATTTTGGACATTCATCCATCTTGAAATTCTATAAATGAAGAGCTCATCTCCTCATTTGATCATCCACAAATTATGCAAAGTTACCATGCTCAAATATCTATCAAATTTCATCCATCATCATTGAATCTTAGCTAGGTTATGCAGGTTTTTAGCTTGGAGCACTCATCCTTCATCAACAGAGTGGATCATTCATCAACAGTCATCAACATACATCAATCTTGCATCATAGGAGTTGGGAAAGGGCCAATTTTCACATCAAATTGGCACCAATTCCCCCATGGGATCACAAGTTTGCTAGTTTAATTAGGATTCAATCTCTCTTTTTGGTTTCTTATTGCTTTCTTGATTGGTTTTATCCTAATTTGAGATTTGTGAATGGATTTCATGGGGAATCCTTGTTCTTGCTTGCAATTGATTATCTAATGTGTTTGTTCTCATTGTTTTGCAGGTATTGGGATTGGGGTTCGCATAGTTTCATATCAAGTGTTGTGATGAAGATCTGCATTCTTTGAGGGCACTTCATGCTAGTTTGTAGATTTATCATCCAAGGTATCATTGTTTCATGTTTCATGTTTCATTATTTCATCAGAAAGTTTATTACCAAAATGGGGTTTGACCAAGGAAAACCCCTATTCCCTAACACAACAACATCTTTCTCCTCTTTGATGTGTGATTGCAGGTTTTAGATTGAAGATCAAGTGGAGAATAAAAGTTGCAAAAATTTCTAAAGTTGAAAAGTTGCAAAAGTTGTCATCTTTCTTGCAAGATCATGGAAACTAAGCTACAAAATTTATTTTCAACTTTCGGGAGCTGACCACCTGGGATCTAGGAGTGTAGACATTGAAGAAAAAAAACCTAGAAATCAATTTTCCAGAACCGTAGCAAGGAACTTTTCACCACTGGGCAAATGAGTCCTCAGTGAGGCCCAAAAAAGCACTGTTTGTAATAGGTACACATCATTTTAGCATCTTAAAACCTACCTTTTTATTGTTATATTAGTTAGGTTTTTTTTTTTGATTGTTAATTATACATTATAGCCCTCATAATTGAGTGAAACAACTAAGTGGAAATATTTTTCTTTGTTTCATTTTGGTGAACCTGACAATCTTACACTATAATTTTTTTGATTTGGAGTGCATTCGAACCTTGGATCTAGGATTTGTATTAGTTTGCATGGCATTGCATTAGTTTTCATTTCATCTAGGGTTATCAAAATTGCATTAGTTTGCATAGCATATAGGGGTTTAAATTACATTTTTGCATTGTTTAAATCTAAAAATTCAACGAAATTTGCATAATGTTAGACTAATTTTGCATAGTGTTTACAAAATAGTGTACTTTTCATCGTTCATATTCAAAAATTTTATCAAAATTGCATTTCCAAAAGTGTCATATAGCTCATCTTTTTTCCTTCATTGCACTTGCATTTCAACATTAAAATCTAGAAATTTCTATCACAAAACTTACAATTTGAGATCTGAAACAGAAAACACATCTAATCACCTTGAAATTGCATTTTTCAAACTTAAAAATCCCCTGTACTAGGACCCATTTGGCATAGGGTGAATGAGTCCCTATAAGGGTTACATAGGCAACAATTTTTCACAATTCCTAAGCTTCAATATTAGATTCATAGTTTCTCAAAAAAGCATACCAGGACCCATTCATCACTGGGCGAATGAATCCTTGGAGACCTACAAAAACCAACTTTTTTGAGCTTTCTGGTGATATTTTGTACTCCTAAGCTTGCTGGTAACCTATAGTATCAGTCTAGAAAGTTTTGGGAACTTCTATTTTATGCATATAGGTCAAAATAATCCATTTAGCGTAGTCATTTTTGAATCATTCCAAAATCATTTTAGTAGCAAAAATCATCCAATTTGAAAATGTTTACATTTCTAAAACTTTGTATAATATGGATAAAAGTACTTTTCGCTATTGCATACAAAATGTTTACATTCATGAAGCTTTGCATAAGTTTGATAAATGTGCTTTTCATTTTTGGATACACATTGTTTGCATTCTTGAAGCTTTTCATACATTGGATAAAAGTACTTTTCAATCTTGGATATACATTGTTTACATTCTTGCAACATTCCATAAGATGGTTAGAAGTGCTTTTCATTTTTGGTCACACAATGTTAGTATCGTATCTTTCTAAGAATGCCAAGAAAAAGTTCATCCCTCACACTTATGAGAATGCTTTAGTGAAAGAGAATATAATGGTGGATAATCATGACAATCAAATTTGGCCTTCTCCCAATATCTCTCCTATTTGTGAAGAAGATATTTTGTTGTTAGAAGATCAAACCAATGAGAGTCATGAGAATCATATTTTTCTCTCTTCCCCTAGGAAAAACATTATTGAACAAGAGAATGCCATCATTAATAAACAAGAAAATCCAACCATTGATAACTCCCTTAAGGAAAAACATTATTGAACAAGAGAATGCCATCATTAATAAGCAAGAAAATCCAACCATTGATAACTCCCTTACTTGTGATGAAGTCATTTTAGAAGAACCGACCTTTGAATGTCATGAACATCTAGTTTGTAGCTCTCATAAAAGCTCTCTTACTAGGGAAGATATCATGGTGGAAGAAAATTAGAACATTGACAATAGTAATTCCTTAGATGAAGATGATGAAGAGACATTAGAATCCCCTTCACTAAGGGATCATGAAAATAAGGACATTCCCTTTGAGGTTATGCACATTAGATATACCTTGAAGTGGTCTCTTGAGCCACTTCTTACCATCTATCCGCCCTCACAACAACCACAAGTTCAAAACAAACCTGTGCTTATCTTAGAACCACCTAAAAGACAACTTGATAATGATAATGTTTCACAGCAACCGAGTTCCAATACCATTTCTCATACATATAACATGAGGAATAATTCACAACCAATAAAAACAACTCTGTTACACCCCAATTGTGTAATTACTATTCACTATTACTATGTAGGGTAAAATGTGAATTCAATGGATGAATAAATTATGTGTGCACTTTGTTATCACTGCTTAATGAATGAATGTCATATCATTTAATGTTATATGAAGGAATGCATTTATGTGATTGGATGAATATTGTGTTAATATTCTAACTTTGGAGATGCAATATGTATACTACATATTTTGTGAATAGTTGGCTACTGTGTACATGTGTTAGTGTTTGTAGGTATATGTTCAATTCCTCCAGGCAGAGGGGAAGTATCACTTAGAAGAAGGTCTTGGTCAGGTAACCAGTAACGTAACTTGTCTGAGCTTACACACACCACAATAGGGTAATTGAGTTAGGTTATTAAGTGGGAAATTGGTAAGTCATCCATAGATAATATGTTTTCTTTAGTAAGAGTCTTGTATACTATTGAGTGCATTATTGGCTGATGTTTATCTATTTGAGCTTGAGAGTTATTTTCCTTGTTACTATGCTTGTATTGGTATGTGAAACATACAAGGTATGTGTATGCGTACACACATGCATGATGGTGATAGACCATACATACAAAGGAATGCGTACACAAGGGTACATCGACAGACGTACCTATGCACACTCATGCACAAGTTGCTTATGCGCATGGAACTATCTGATGGAACCAACAACATTCATATGTATATGTATAGACATATCGCTCGTAGTCTCTTATCAATACCATAGTAATTGTGTATGATTTGGTGTGAGAATCAAATGTGTATATATATATAAATGTATATACATATATCCATATGTATAAATGTATCCATATACGTGTATGGTGGAAAATGGACATGCCCATATGAATGTATTGATACATGTATACATACACATACATGTACATAGAGGCATATATATATGTATACAGAACCTCGATATATCAATATATCAATGTGATTGCTATTTTGATGTATGAATATGTATATCAATTATATGTACATGCTTTATTGTCATATGATAAATATGAATATATACTAACATATACATATATATACGTATACACAAATATATATATATATATATACTTATACTTATATATATATATACTTATATATATATATATACTTATATATATATATATAATGCTTTATACATTTGGACTTGAAGTCGATTATCATGGACGACTTAGTGAACTTAGAGATAGTAACGACTATGTTTCTTAAGCCGTATTTTATACTCTTTCTTTCAAACGAAAAGAGAGTTTGAATCTGTAAACTTTGCAACCATTTAAGTTGATAATGAGAATGAGTTGATGCCATAATTAACCATGGACTTGGTCAACAAAATTACCATGATGTTTAGCATCGATCCAAACAGCTGTAAATATATGGAAACATATTGATGACTTTGTCTAAACCGATTTAATGAGTAAATCGATACTCAACATGACTTAGTCGATGCTTTAGTTTGATGGATCAATTTTTTTATTAACTGTTTCTATGAAGGAAGAAACCATACCACCTTGTGAAAGAATTATAATGCTTGGTGCCACCTTTGAATCCCTTAAACTATAGGATTTTTCTTTGAGTTTCCAGTCGAATTCTATCACATGGAGATTTAAATTGGTGTCCAATTGCTATCAAATATGGGGGTCGATCTGTTGCTATTTGAGTTGAGTTTATACTTTCTTATTTGCCACCTTTGAGTTGAGTGAGATGTGTTATTGTGCATGCAATTTACTGTCATTATACATGACTAATATATAGGTTGTATGATCTCCTACTTGCTGTATAAATAGCAACATGAGTTCATTTGCTTAGACACATCATTATTCTTCTTCCATGTGTTATTTCTTGTGCAAAAGTCTTTGCGTTCTATATACTTTTCTATCTACAATATTCTATCTTATTAGTGAGTGAAAGCCTTGAGTATTGAGAGAATTTTATTATCCTTTGAGAAGAAGCATTTGCCAACTTGGAGGATCAATATCAGAATAGTAGCAATTATAAAGTGTTGTGACTTCAACTAGTCAAGTTGGAAAGATTAAACACAGGAATGCAAATATTCTACTTTTTCTTATTCTATTTTTGAAATAGCTATGTCTTGTTTGATTGAACTAGTCTTGTTGTTACTTGCATATAGAGTAAAGTATCGTTTTCTTTGAAAGAGAAGTGGAAACTATTTACTTTGTTTGTGCATTGTTTGTAAGTACTCCATGATAGGAGAGTTTGTTTGTCAAGGGTATTATTATTATACTAGATATGAGTAGATGTGGGTAAAAGAGTATGTTTATCATAGGTATTGTTATTATACTAGATATGATCTAACATAGACAATCTTAGGGAACACTCATAACTAGATAATTAATTATGCTAGATGGATAGTAGGTTACTCCTGGGAATGTTGTCCAATGAAGGGAGGGAACTTGTAGTTTGCTTATTGAGTTGTGTTACCTTAGGTTGTGTTAAAGAGATAGGTTATCCTGGGGAGTAGCTTGCCCATGGAGATGGATTGCCTAGGAATAGATATAATGGCCTCAAGTAAAAATGAGCTTTCCATAGTGTAGGAGAATGGTAGACCATCACTTGATTATACTGAGTGAGAACACTTTGGCCAAAGTAGTGTGATTGTCTGAAGACTCCACTGTGGATAGTGTGAATGTCGAGACTCCACTGTTAGTTCACCATGTCTATTTAAGTGCATTAAGGGTACCTAGCGTAGGTTATAAATCCTAGTCATTGTTGGGAATAGGATTCCATTTAATTGCAATCCTAAACATTATTTCATGTATCTCCTAAGTTGTTGGAAAGTGTTCCCCAACACTAGGATTAGAAAGAGATTAAATTTGAATGAAATAAACATGTTAATTGACATTTTTAATTAATTCTAAATGATAGGAACATGTGGGGATTCCCATGAAGAGCTCCTACAAAATAGGAGCACATGAGGCACCCACATGGAAGGTGGAACTCACCTTGAGTTAAGTTAACTATTTGGAGTAAAAGATAACACTTCAGTAATGCATGTAAAGATCCTAGAAGTTAGGGATTGATGTTTACATGTATGGAGTTCAGTTTAGTTTAGTTCAGATTAGTTCAGATCAGTTCAGTTCAGTTTAGTTTAGTATCAGTTTAGTTTAGTTTAGTTTAGTTTAGTTTAGTTTAGTTTAGTTCAGTTCAGTTTGGTCCAGTTTAGTCCAGTTCAATTCAATTCAATTATGGTTTAGTTATCTTTTGTTGCATGTAGTTAGTTTGAGTTGCATGTTAGTTGACTTCAGTTAACTTGAATTGCATGCTAATGAATTGAGTTGCATGATAGATAATAGGTGACTACTTACAATTAACATAGGATGATCAATCATGCATGATATTTTCATGAATGGTGGAGAGATATGTTTCAGTTAACAAAGATTGAATTGGACCCATCTTGGGCACCCAAGTTGGCATTTTGGAGTTAACACTTTTGCATGATAAGATATTTTATAAGGCTGAGTTAAGTGGGCCCATTCTTGGGTGCCAACTTTGAGGATAAGCTTAGAAGATATCTTCAGAATCAACGTTGAGTTATGACTTCAGTTTGGGATGCCCAAATGGATGGACTTGTTTTAAAATTTTCTTCACGGTAGAACTCTACTTGCAAAGAATATGTGTGGGTTTTGTGAGATAAGCATTGTGATTTGTAATTGTAAACTCTTTGGAGTTTACAAGGCTCATTATTGTCTATTTATTGCAGCTCAAGTTGAAGAGAGTTTATGAAATTTTATTGCAGATTGTGAAGAAGAATTGTTGAAGGAAAAAGAAGCATCTCAAGCAAGGATTGGAATTATTGTAATATTATTATGAGATTAAATAATACATTTATTCTTTGTGAAGTCTTTTCCCGAAAGGGTTTCTCCATGATATATGTTGTGTAACTTCTTTCTTCTGGTCTTATTCTTCTACAATCTTCTATCTACTTCTACAAACATTAAAATGAATTAAATAGATAATCGTCCAAAAATAAATTGTAACAAAGAACACTTAATTAGATCTACAATCTCATAGTCTTACAAAGTATTAAGCTACATAATTACCTCCATTTTCAACAGTCATGTAGGACACAACACTAAGCTCATAATGGTATGTCATACGAGGTTACCCAACCAATACCTTCATCGAAGGGAAGGGCCATCTATCATTGATAGATGTGTGGAGGACCACATATGAGTCGAGGTTGGAAAAAAAGTGCTTGAGTGATGCTTCTCCTCCTCAATAGGCGACAGAGGACCAAAGTTTTGAAAGGCGAATTCTTGGACCATCTATATCTTATGCTATGAAGCTCAAAGGAGCTATGCATGTAGTTTTATACTTTCTTGGAAATATTGTACTTGGTGAAATATTATGATGGAATGGAAATCCTTATTGTAGATTGTTATAACATTTTTGTTCATATATTTTCAATAAAGAAAGGAATTTTTTTTATTGCAATGGCTTGTACATAGTTTGTTTTTACTTGCACAGTAAAAACTTAGGAAAGTTACTTCAGTGAATGTTTGGCATGTTACAAACTCAAACATCGCTCCCATTGCCTAACCCTATCTTTCCTAGTGCTCCCTACTTTCCTTTACAAAGTGGAAAGTAGTATGATATTATTCAACAACTTAAGAATACTCCCACTAAGATATCCTTATGGTACCTTATTTAAGCCTCACCTAGTTATCATAACATGTGTCAAAATGATTTACAACAAGTTCCTACCCCTCCTAATATGCAACAAAATGATGTGGTAGCCCAAATTCAGGCTATAACTCTGGCCAACTTGGACATTACTTTTTGTCAAGATGAATTACCTTCGTTAGAAGAGCAAAATCTGTTGGGAGATTGTTGAATGCTGCGGATGTGTTGCTGATATGTGGTTGTCATTGATGTCAACACTATTAGCATTTGGTGTATCTATTGCTGAATATGTCGAGGATATTGAGAAAATGATAAGAAATAGTATTCCAGGTTCCTAGTGGAACTGTACAGGTCATGAAGGTGTTTTGTCTTGTACGTAAAGGATTAGTTGATGTGGTTTAAAGGGTTTATTGTTGAATGTTTCTAGACCATCTATTGAAAGTTTCAGAGGTCCGTGTAAATTCTTGAGTATGTTGTGGTCTGACAGTGTTTTGCTGGTCTCTGTCAGTATTCTTGAATAAAGATTGTATGATTCTAGTTATCTCAGTTGTTGCAGATGCTTCTCTGTTGTTTCTTGGTGTTCTCTAATGTCTCTAGTTCATTCTCTATCTTTGTGATACATCCACATTAATTGGTGAGCTCATGGTTAAAGATCTTTGTGCACATGTTCGGTTTTTCATGTGTCTAGCCGACATATTGGTGATAGCGTGTTGTGGATCTTTGAGGTGAAATTAATTAAAGCATTTTTGTATTGGAGATGTTAATTTGGGTCTCCACTATGTTGTGGCCGACCTTGGGGGATACACATTAAAATTTTATTTGTAAAATCGGGTTGACATTGCAAATATATATATATTTTTTTGGCCGACGAAGTTGTGTTGGAATCTCCTATAGCGGATATATAAGAGCGATTGTGTGATCGGTGGAAAGTATGCTTCATGTGATGCTATGTGTGTATGTGTGAATATCATTACTGAGCAAAGTGTGAAGAAGATTGTGTGAAGTGTGAAGAAGTGTTGGGCTTAATTGGATTTGTAATCAGGCTTGTGAAGAAGCTATTTTCCCAGTTCACATCTTGGATGGTTTTAATCCAAACCCTATTGTTGGACAGTAAGTCCTCTTTTGTAATTGAGCAGTGAGCTCTAAGCTGTGTGCCTGAATGCATGTACATTCCCTTTATTATTTCTTCTTATACTTCTAATAGAGTATAATCTTGTGGACTAACATCCACCGTGGTCTTTCCCCTAACAGGGTTTCCACGCAAAAAAGCTTGGTGTTATTTGTCTCTCTGATGTGTTGATTGCTTATGGTTAATCTTTTATTCATCAGATCTGAGATTAAGGATAAGTTAAGTTAGAAAAAGTTTAAATTTCTATGACAACTGATTCACCCCCCCTCTCAGTTGTTTGTCCTTGTTTTTCCAACAATTGGTATCAGAGCTAGTTCCTCTGAAGAAGTCTAATAGCTTGAGGTGATCCGGGATGACAACGTCAACATTCAATAAGGACAATCCTAGATTTGATGGCACCAACTACTCACTATGGAAAGTTAGGATGCAATTTCATCTGCAGTGCATTGGCGATGCTTATTGGAAAATTGCAAGAGATCAATATATTATTCCTCATAATGGTCCCTCTGATGAGACCATATATTGTCTTATATTTTATCAAAGAAAATCATCTGTTTCTTCATAATGCATTAGTGTTAAAATGGATTTGAGTAATGATTGAAAGTTCTTTAGCTTGTTTAAAGTAAAATATAAAGTAAATGTTTGATTTATTTTTAGTAATTAAATGTGATCCAAATTACCTCTAATATGTCTCCATAAAGTGTTTAAGATGATATAATGTAGATAAATGAGTTATTAAATAACTCATGGTAAGAAGGAGCTTTACAGACACTTGCAACAAAGAGCTCTAGACACTTGAAGCAGTTAGCTCCTAAAAGCTTTAGAAGGCTTTGAAGAAGTAATGAGAAGATAGAGAAGACTCCCAGTGCACTCCTACATTCATGCAAAATCATGGAGCATCAATCATTCCTAAATTAATGGGATGAGTATTTGTTTCATGTTGAGTTTTAAGATCTCTCACAGTTATTAAATTTCATGCTTCCTTCTTCCACAAAAAATAAATCAAGTTAGCACACCAATAAATTGTTGTTGCATGATTATAGCATGCTATTAATTCTAAAGATCAATGATTTGGTCGATTGAACTGAAGAATAATTCCTTTATTCATGTTCAACACTTGAAGACTTCCTAAAAATTAGGCACACATAAATTGTGAAAAATGTAGTCTCAGTAAAACAATGATATCTCCCTTGTTTCTCAACAAAATTCAAAAATTTAAAATGATCTAGACAGTAGATTTTAATATCTAAAAACCCTTTTGATATTTTGGCATGATTTGTAGCAGGGAAGGAGCACTATGCGTCATAAAATGACTGAGACAAAAGTGGCGTGATGGAGGACAACAACTTCAATTTTCTTAAAGTTTTGTAAATGACCCCTCAAAAATAGGATATTGGATCCAAATTCTTAGTGGATTGATTGGATAGATATAGAATATGAATTCTATAAATACAATGTAATCATTTGATCAAAGGGAGGGGATTAGAAAGACTTGTTTCAGCCTAAGGAAATAGGATAGATCTAGTTTCATTTTCCAACAATGTAATTCTTGATTTCTAGATTAAATTTGAATCCAAGAAAGCTTTTCATTTCCAGAAATTTTGAAGTAGTTTAGTATTTTCAATTCATGAAAGATTTACTTAGATTAGTTCCCTTTCATGCAAATTTCCTTTCATGCAAATAAGATTTATTTCTGCAAGTAGAATATACTGTCAAGCAAGTTTTCTACTTTCTCTCTTGCAGACAACCATGGACATCACTTTGGATTGATAAATTAAATGATGAAGATTAAAATGACCCCATCACCCTCCACTGTTGATGAGATCAAAGATGTTGAGAGTAATACCAAATCTATGGAAGCATTGGTGAGCGCCCTATAGATTCAAAGATGGCTAATGTGATAGGTCTGTAGACAACTCATGAGATCTGGATGAAGCTAGAAACTTTGTATGAAGGAGATACACAGGTGAAGATGGATAAGCTATAGAGCTTGAAAGGAAAGTATGAGAACTTGAAGATGGGTGAAGATGAAAATATTACTTCTTTTATGCAGAGAGTAAATGAAATAGTGCTAGGTATTAAATGTGTTGGTGGTTCAGTAAGTGAGGATGAAATTGTGGCTAAGATACTCAGATCCTTGCCTCCTTAAAAAATGAAGGTTCATGCTATTGAGAAATTTATGTTTGTAAACAAGATGACAAGAGATACACTACTAAGAAAGCTTGTGCTTTTGAAATAAGTGAATTTGGTGAATCTACACCAAAAACTGAATCTGCATTCAAAGCTACTGTATCTGGAAGTTACAGAAAAAATACAGTCCGGGAGAGAGCTCCAGAAAGATATCTACTTATGATGAACTGAAACAACTCGAAGACAAAGAAAGATAAGTACAAGAACTGGAAGCACTGATTGCAAAGAAAGAAGGAAGAGGAAAAGGTAAGTATGAAGATGTATTTCCTATTAAATATTTTTCATGCAGTAAGATAGGTCATTTTGCTTCAAGATGTCTTGAAAGAGTTCCTAGGGACTAAGCCTAGAAAACCTAGATTCCAAAAAAAATGCTACTTTGCTGAAGAAGCAGTAACTGATGATGAGTCTGATAAAGATAATGAAAATGAAGATGAATGGTCTTTCATTGCTACCATTGAAAATAAACCTATGCCTACTAAATCTATTGAAGATAAGAAAGCTCTTGCAGCCTGAGTTGAGGAGAAAGATGAGTGGGTCATTGATAGTGGATGCTCACGTCATATGACTGGTGATAAAAGAAAGTTTGTGAGTCTGGAGAAGTATGACGGTGGGGTTGTAAGATTTGAAGATAACAATGCTTGTGTGATTTGTGGAAGAGGTTCTATTAGCCTTGGTGGTAAGGAAAAAACTGATGATGTTCTCTATGTTGAAGGGATAAAGCATAACTTGTTAAGTGTTGGACAAATGGTACCAACGGATATAATCTATAGTTCAAAAATGGAAAATGCAAGATTTGTGGGAGTTCCAGAAACATGATTGCTACTAGTGTGCAAACTAAAGGTAATATTTTTCACTTGAATATTGCTAGTGGAAGTTGCTTAATTGCTGAAATAGATGAAAGTTGGTTGTGGCCTAGGAGGTTGTGTCATGTAAACTTTGACAAAATTATCAAGATAAGTTCTACTCAAGCAGTAAGAGATCTGCCTAGGTTAGTGAATCCTGCTAATGTAATCTGCCAAGAATGTCAAATGGGTAAACAAACTAGAGTCTCCTTCCAGAGCAAACAATTTCATTCAAACAATGTGCTGGAACTGCTACATATTGATCTTTGTGGTCCCTCTAGAGTTAGAAGCATTCATGGAGAAAGGTATTTTATGTTGGTCATTGATGATTACTCTAGAATGATTTGGGTTTCCTTTTTAAGAGAAAAAATTGAAGCATTGGACAAGTTCAAAAATTTCAAGGCCATGGAAAAAAATGAAAAAGGTTTGAAAATCAAATGCCTGAGATCCAAAAAAGGTGGAGAATTTATTTCAAAAGAATTCAATTCTTATTATGAAGAACATGGAATTAAAAGACAATTATCTGCTCCTCGAACCCCTCAACATAATGGAGTTGCAGAAAGAAAGAATAGAACAACTCTAGATGCTGCCAGAACAATGATGATGGAAGGGAATGTGTCTCAAATGTACTGGAGTGAAGCAGTAAGCACTGTTGTATATACTTTGAATCGGGTAAATGTGAATGGTAATTCTGGTAAGACTCCTTATGAATTATGGTTTGGTTACAAGCCTACTGTTAAGTATTTCGAGATCTTTGGAAGAAAATGTTATATCAGGAGAGATGGTGAAATAGGAAATTTTGATGCTAGAAGTGATGAAGGGATCTTCCTAGGTTACTCCACAAAGAGCAAGGCATACTGATGCTATAACAAAAGATTGAGAAAGATTGTTGAGAGTGCAAATGTCAGAGTTGATGAGGATTTTGTCAAATCATCCAGATGATGAAGCTATGATTCAGATGAAGACAACAAAAATCAAGGGAAGAACACTCAAACACTGAATCTACTTCAGATTATTCCATATGTTTTGGTGAAGCAACCACAAGTTGTTCTAGCAAATCAAGTCAGTCAGGAAGCACATACAAGTGCAAGTGTAAAAGAAAGTTCATAAGACATAGAAGTTCGAGAAAGTCCCAAGACTCCAAGGTATGTAAAGTTGAATCACTCTAAAAGTAAAATCATAGGAGATAAGAGCAAAGGAGTGCAAACTAGAAGAAAATTTGTAGAGGAATATTGTCTGATTTCCAAGATTGAACCTAAGAGTGTCACTGAAGCTTGCCAAGATGAACATTGGTTGGAAGCCATGAAAGAAGAATTGACACAAATTGAAAAGAATGACACATGGACACTAGTTCCTAGACCCAAAGACAAGAATGTGATTGGTACTAAGTGGGTATTCAGAAACAAGCTGAATGAGGAAGGTGAAGTGGTCCAAAATAAGGCAAGACTAGTATGTAAAGGGTACTCTGAAATGGAAGGTATTGATTTCAAAGAAACCTTTACCCCTATTGCTAGAATTGAAGCAGTAAGATTATTTCTTGCTTATGTTGCTTATAAGAACTATAAAGTCTATCAAATGGATGTAAAGTCTGCGTTTCTAAATGGAGAACTAGAAGAAGAAGTGTACATTGAACAACCTGATGGATTTCAGCTAACATATAAGGAAGACATGGTTTGCAGATTGAAGAAAGCTCTGTATGGACTCAAACAATCCCCTAGAGCTTGGTACACCAGATTGGACAAATATCTACTGAAGCTTGGATTCACTAAAGGTACTATTGATAGTAACTTATACTTCAAGTTAGATCATGATAAGGAGTTAATCATAGAAGTCTTTGTTGATGACATCATTTTTGGTGGAGATGATAATCTATGCATGAAGTTTGCTGATGAGATGAAGAGTGAATTTGAGATGAGCATGATTGGTGGAATGAAGTTCTTTCTAGGATTGCAAATTACACAGTTGGACCAGGGGATTTTCATATCTCAGTCCAAATATGTGAAAGAGTTACTAAAGAAGTTTGGTATGGAAGATTCCAAACCTATTGGTACTCCCATGGCAACTAGATGTAAGTTGACTCAAAATGATGAATCTCCTAAGGCAAATCAAACTTGGTACAAATCAATGATTGGTGGATTGCTCTACTTAACTCAAACTAGATCGGATATTATGAATGATGTATGTATGGTTGCTAGATTTCAAGCTGATCCAAAAGAATCACATGTGATTGTTGTCAAAAGAATCATTAGATATCTGAAAGGAACAATTGACTTTGGACTTTGGTATCTAAAGGATGATGATCTCACTTTGTGTGCATACAATGATGCAAATTGGGTTGGTGATATAGATGACATGAAAAGTACTAGTGGTGGTGCTTTCTTCCTAGAGAAGAAGCTGGTGTCTTGGTTAAGAAAAAAACAAAATTCTATTTCTCTATCTACTGCTGAAGCAAAATATACTGTTGCTGCAAACAACTGTACTCAAGTGATACAGATGAAACAAATGATGAAAGATATTAAGGTAATATATGAAGAGCCTATTGCCATATAGTGTGACAATTCAAGTGTAATAAATACCTCAATAAATCTAGTACTACACTCTAAGACAACACATATATCAATCAAGTTTCAATTTTTGAGGGAGAAAGTGAATGAAAAAGAAGTCAAACTAGAGTATGTGCCTACCAAAGAACATATTGTAGATATATTTACTAAGCCATTTTTGAAAGATAATTTTGAGTATCTCTGAGGAATGCTAGGGGTAATTACCCCTCCTAATAGGAACTAAATGATGCATTTACTTGCATCAATCTGTGAGCTTCATTGCTATATCATGATCCAGATTAATGTTTCTGTGGCTGCTACTTAGGGGGAGTAGTTAGATGTGCAGATATGTGGTTCAGAGCGTATGGAAAGGTCATAGTTACCTTTTCCATTGATTTCAAAAGGGGAGAAGAGTTTTATGAAAAACATCTTAGGGGGAGAAGTGCTACATGACAAATCTTTTCAGAAATGAAGTTGGGTTGATGGTATTTCTCACATCATGTGTTGCCATCAATGCCAAAGGGGGAGATTGTTGGGATATTGTTGGATGTTGTGGATGTGTTGCTAATATGTGGTTGTCATTTATGTCAACACTATTAGCATTTGGTGTATCTATTGCTGAATATGTCGAGGATATTGAGAAAATTATAAGAAATAGTATTCCAGGTTCCTAGTGGAACTGTGCAGGTCATGAAGGCATTTTTTCCTATACATAAAAGATAGCTAATGTGGTTTAAAGGGTTTATCGTTGAATGTTTCTAGATCATCTACCAGAAGTTTCAGAGGTCTGCGTAATTGTTTGAGTATGTTGTGGTCTGATAGTGTTTTGTTGGTCTCTGTCAGTATTCCTGAATGAAGATTGTACGATTCTAGTTATCTTAGTTGTTGCGGATGCTTCTCTATTTTTTCTTGGTGTTCTCTAATGTCTCTAGTTCATTCTTTATCTTTGTGATACATCCACATTAATCGGTGAGCTCGTGGTTAAAGATCTTTGTGTGCATGTTCAATTTTTCATGTGTCTGGCCAACATGTTGGTGATAGCATGTTGTGGATCTTCGAGGTGAAATTAATTAAAGTATTTTTGTATTTGAGATGTTAATTTGGGTCTCCACTATGTTGTGGCTGACCTTGGGGGATACACATTAAAAGTTTATTTGTAAAATTGGGCCGACATTGCAAATATTTTTTTTATTTTTTGGCCGAGAAAGTTGTGTTGGAATCTCCTGTAGTGGATATATAAGAGCGATTGTGTGATCGGTGGAAAGCATGCTTCATGTGCTCCTATGTGCGTATGTGTGAATATCATTACTGAGCAGAGTGTGAAGAAGATTTTGCGAAGTGTGAAGAAGTGTTGAGCTTAATTGGAACTATAATCAGGCTTGTGAAGAAGCTATTTTCCCAGTTCACATCTTGGATGGTTTTAATCCAAACCCTATTGTTGGACAGTGAGTCCTCTTTTGTAATTGAGAAGTGAGCTCTAGGATATGTGCCTGAATGCATGTGCATTCCCTTTATTATTTCTTCTTATACTTCTAACATAGTATAATCTTTTGGACTAACATCCACCGCGGTTTTTCCCCTAACAAGGTTTCCACACAAAAAATCTTGGTGTTATTTGTCTCTTTGATGTTTTGATTGCTTATGGTTAATTGCTTATTCATCAGATCTAAGATTAGGATAAGTTAAGTTAGAAAAAGTTTAAATTTTTGTAACAACTGATTCACCCCCCTCTCAGTTGTCTGTCCTTGTTTTTCCAACAAAAACAACATGATGCATTCATGATAAGGGCCCATATTAATCAAATTGGGATAAAGAGAACTCTTGTTGACAATGGTTCAACCCTTAATGTCTGTAGTGTCACCTTTTGGAGAAGCTTCATATGAATAAGAGTGACATTGTCCCCAATTCTTTGTTTGTCTA
This sequence comes from Sequoia sempervirens, assembly GCA_007258455.2. Taxonomy (NCBI): domain Eukaryota; kingdom Viridiplantae; phylum Streptophyta; class Pinopsida; order Cupressales; family Cupressaceae; genus Sequoia; species Sequoia sempervirens. The sequence continues at coordinate 29,551 of VDFB02281920.1, forward strand.
TGGATTTGATAATATAGGAAAACAACCACTTGGAGTCATCACATTACCTATTAAAGTTAGAAAGGTTACCTTGCAAACTGCAGTCTATGTTATGCCTCACAATCTTTCATATAATATTCTTTTAGTCAGACCATGGATTCATGAGATGAATGGGGTGTCTTCTACCCTTCATCATAAAATGAAGTATGCTTTTGAAAAAAAAGTTTACACACTAAAAGTTGACCCTGAACTTGAATGTTGTCTAATTGCTAAGAGAGAAGGATGAGATCTTTTGAAAGCATGGAAATCAACTACAAAAGTGGAAGCCGCGAAGAAAGATAAATACAAGAATAACATTGATGAAGTCACTAAATTGTTAGAAGATGATTGGGGTTCCTTATATTTCAAACCAAAATTCATGGGAGAATACAAGATCATAACAAAAGAGTCTAGAAAGGGAAAAGAAAAGTGGTAATGTCAACACAAAGTTTGAAAGCATCCACCTCAACCACTTTGGAAGAAGAAGCAAATTACACAACAAACTTTGATGAAGTTGATTATGAGCAACCACCGAATCCAAAAGAAATGAAAAAGATTTATGGA
>VDFB02281921.1:0-29398 GCA_007258455.2 Sequoia sempervirens
TCATAGTTACCTTTTCCATTGATTTCAAAAGGGGAGAAGAGTTTTATGAAAAACATCTTAGGGGGAGAAGTGCTACATGACAAATCTTTTCAGAAATGAAGTTGGGTTGATGGTATTTCTCACATCATGTGTTGCCATCAATGCCAAAGGGGGAGATTGTTGGGATATTGTTGGATGTTGTGGATGTGTTGCTAATATGTGGTTGTCATTTATGTCAACACTATTAGCATTTGGTGTATCTATTGCTGAATATGTTGAGGATATTGAGAAAATTATAAGAAATAGTATTCCAGGTTCCTAGTGGAACTGTGCAGGTCATGAAGGCATTTTTTCCTATACATAAAAGATAGCTAATGTGGTTTAAAGGGTTTATCGTTGATTTTTTCTAGATCATCTACCAGAAGTTTCAGAGGTCTGCGTAATTGTTTGAGTATGTTGTGGTCTGATAGTGTTTTGTTGGTCTCTGTCAGTATTCCTGAATGAAGATTGTACGATTCTAGTTATCTTAGTTGTTGCGGATGCTTCTCTATTTTTTCTTGGTGTTCTCTAATGTCTCTAGTTCATTCTTTATCTTTGTGATACATCCACATTAATCGGTGAGCTCGTGGTTAAAGATCTTTGTGTGCATGTTCAATTTTTCATGTGTCTGGCCAACATGTTGGTGATAGCATGTTGTGGATCTTCGAGGTGAAATTAATTAAAGTATTTTTGTATTTGAGATGTTAATTTGGGTCTCCACTATGTTGTGGCTGACCTTGGGGGATACACATTAAAAGTTTATTTGTAAAATTGGGCCGACATTGCAAATATTTTTTTTATTTTTTGGCCGAGAAAGTTGTGTTGGAATCTCCTGTAGTGGATATATAAGAGCGATTGTGTGATCGGTGGAAAGCATGCTTCATGTGCTCCTATGTGCGTATGTGTGAATATCATTACTGAGCAGAGTGTGAAGAAGATTTTGCGAAGTGTGAAGAAGTGTTGAGCTTAATTGGAACTATAATCAGGCTTGTGAAGAAGCTATTTTCCCAGTTCACATCTTGGATGGTTTTAATCCAAACCCTATTGTTGGACAGTGAGTCCTCTTTTGTAATTGAGAAGTGAGCTCTAGGATATGTGCCTGAATGCATGTGCATTCCCTTTATTATTTCTTCTTATACTTCTAACATAGTATAATCTTTTGGACTAACATCCACCGCGGTTTTTCCCCTAACAAGGTTTCCACACAAAAAATCTTGGTGTTATTTGTCTCTTTGATGTTTTGATTGCTTATGGTTAATTGCTTATTCATCAGATCTAAGATTAGGATAAGTTAAGTTAGAAAAAGTTTAAATTTTTGTAACAACTGATTCACCCCCCTCTCAGTTGTCTGTCCTTGTTTTTCCAACAAAAACAACATGATGCATTCATGATAAGGGCCCATATTAATCAAATTGGGATAAAGAGAACTCTTGTTGACAATGGTTCAACCCTTAATGTCTGTAGTGTCACCTTTTGGAGAAGCTTCATATGAATAAGAGTGACATTGTCCCCAATTCTTTGTTTGTCTATGGATTTGATAATATAGGAAAACAACCACTTGGAGTCATCACATTACCTATTAAAGTTAGAAAGGTTACCTTGCAAACTGCAGTCTATGTTATGCCTCACAATCTTTCATATAATATTCTTTTAGTCAGACCATGGATTCATGAGATGAATGGGGTGTCTTCTACCCTTCATCATAAAATGAAGTATGCTTTTGAAAAAAAAGTTTACACACTAAAAGTTGACCCTGAACTTGAATGTTGTCTAATTGCTAAGAGAGAAGGATGAGATCCTTTGAAAGCATGGAAATCAACTACAAAAGTGGAAGCCACGAAGGAAGATAAATACAAGAATAACATTGATGAAGTCACTAAATTGTTAGAAGATGATTGGGGTTCCTTATATTTCAAACCAAAATTCATGGGAGAATACAAGATCATAACAAAAGAGTCTGGAAAGGGAAAAGAAAAGTGGTAATGTCAACACAAAATTTGAAAGCATCCACCTCAACCACTTTGGAAGAAGAAGCAAATTACACAACAAAATTTGATGAAGTTGATTATGAGCAACCACCGAATCCAAAAGAAATGAAAAAGATTTATGGAAGAAGTTATGAACTTATGAAACAACTTGGGTATAGTGGAAAAGAATGTGGTGCTAGAGAACAAGGTATACATGTCCCTTTAGAGCATAACATGCAAGAAACAACTAGTGACCTCTCGGTTAATTTCCTTTGATAGAAACAAAAGCATCAAAAAGGAATTCACTTAATATCAACAATCTTACAAAAGATTCTTCCAAGACAAATTTAACTTTGGTGCATCTTGAACTGATAGATACTACATGTGGGAATATTTCATTAGATAGGCATCAATTTTATACTTCATCTACTCATTATAAGCAATAACAATAGATGTTGCTCCTTGCCATGTAATAGTTGTAGGATCATAGCATATTCACTATTGCATGTTTTACATTCATTTCAAATCATTTCCTTTTTGCAAGAGCGGCATAGCATCAATCATCTTGGCTCATCCCTATCTTGCATTAAGTGGGGGCAAGGGGTTAGGTAGTGTTTTCCTCATATGTCACTTGTCGATTATCTCTTTTGGCTAGTTGACCGCCTTCCATGTATATATAAGAGAAAGCTTGGGATGTGGATGACATGTCTTAAATTGGCTTGCATGTGATGTACTAAGTTATCTTTAGTTATTGCATTTTGGGGGAAACCCCTTATTCATGATGTAGTTTCATTCAGGAACATATGACTTGGTATAGGGATTTCCAAGTAAGCTCTCATGTCTCCTTCTACTTTAAAGTAGATTTCTCATGCATCAATGGTGTTAGCAATCACATTAAAGTGGGGGCATACATGAAACCTCATTCTTCTTTATTCTTGTGATGCGTCATTTTCTTGGTGGTGTCATAGGGTTTGATTTCCTCCAAGAACATGATATTTCTTTGACTAGCCCTCTCTTGGAGACATTAGACATGATGTTCCCTAGGAAGAGACCTTACATGAATGAAGCAAAATCCCCTAGAACAAAAACCTATAGACATAATATTCATAAGAATTTAGCATTGTGGTACCTTATCGAAGTTGTCAATAGGATAACTTTGATGCGGTATGGGAACCTAATATGATTCTCTCATTTTCCAAACTTTTAGGATACTCACCTAGTGGACGGCCTGAGGTTCCACTACCCCAAAGTGAGCACGTGTTTGTCATTTTCATAGTGGACATCGAGTTCTAATTGTGAAAATTCTTGTACAAACAGTTGAGATGTGTTCCACATCACGTTGGAAAGTTGAGGCTTGATGATTCTCCTTTCTCGGAAAAACAACCGTGTTCCACATTGCGTTGGGACAGTCGAAGCTTGATCCTTTATTTTCTTGGTCGTTGATAGTGTATGGTTGTGTATTTTTTCCATTTCTTCATACATAAGTGTCTTGAATGTCTACTTTAGTGTGAGTTTGACATGGGGGAAAACTCTCACTAAAGTGGGGGCAAAATGTAGCATAGAAAAAATTAACCCTTTTCACACTTAATTTGGGAATGAATAATTAATGATAAAATGCACTTAATTATGCCTTATTTAGGTGTTGTAAAGTGTTTCTTTACACTTTCACACTAATATAGGGCTTTATTAATTAATTGAGGTTAATTCGAGCTTAATTGGCCCCTTTAATTCAAATCCAAGCCTAATTTATTGCATTCTCTGAGGGATAAAACCTAATACTCTTAAATGAAATTATACAACACTTAATTTTGCAAGGAATGTGTCCTAGGATAGTGACCTAGGACCCATTCACAACATTCGCCACCTAGAAAATGGGTCCTCACTAGGTCCTAGGATCCCCTTTTGGCATGTTATTTCATAATCCCCGAAACATGTCATAGTTAAGTATGCTAAGACCCATTCGCCCTGTGGCGAATGTGTCTTCCTTAACTTAGGACACCCCCCTTGGGATATGTTTTTGGAGGTATTTTCATAAATTCAAATCCTAGATTTGATGTCAGCTTGTATTATTTGAATTTCTGGATTTAATCTTAAGTTAAGTATATTGGTCTCATTTTTGGTCCCTGAAATTTTCAAAATTCCCCTATCAAAATATCAATCAAAATAGTGATTTCTATGTGATGCAGAGTCGGGGTTCAAAACTTTCAACCATCACAAATAGATCAATTTCAAAAAAATATTCAATTACAAAAATTTCAACTTTTTTTACTACTCACCATGCATATTGATGACATACAAATGATTATTACATCAAAAAACTCAATAATGCATTATTTTGTTAAACCCTCATTTCACCAAGGGTTATGACAATATTTACTATGAAAAGACACACAAAAAACCTCCATATCTTTCCCAAATGATCAAATAATTCAAATAACTTTGTAGGAACCTTGTGCAGAAATGTGAATAAGACTCTCACCAAGTTTGAGCCTTTTTTGATGGCAAAATACAAAGATATAGTTTTCTTAATGCTTGCTAGAAACCCTAGTTTTATCATAGACCTGCTCTCACCAAAAATGTCATAACTCTTTCAAAACGTAATGAAATTAGATAAAACAAAAAGAAAATGAAACTAGACTCATTTATCCATCATTTCCCATTGGTTTAAGACCATTATTTTACTGTACCAATCCATAACATGTGTTTCTTTCAGACTGTTACAGGAAAATTCAGTCATACAGGACAACCTATACCAAAAATGCCATAACTTTTACAAATTTCAATAAAAAATGATGAGAAAAATTCAAAATGAAATTATATTATCATCACTAAATTCTCCAATCAGTTTGAGATCATTATATGAAATATACAATCCGTACAAACCAAGAGAACATTCTGCAAAATGAGAAAAATTCAGAAATAATGCACAAAAACAAGGGTTCCTTCTTTTTCACAATTTCCAACCATCTCCAACCCCCAAATTTGAGTTGGAATTACATATTTATCATATTAAAACCATTTCTAACTTCCCAAATAACTAATCAACTTCTACATTATCTTGACTCTTCATATTCCCATTCTTGCATTTTTGCAACTTTTCAATATGACAATTTTGCAAGAAATGACAACTTTTAACCATAATTGCAAAATGACCCAACCAAGAACTCCTAGGACCTAAAATAGACTCAAACATGTTCAAAATGGTCTAAATGACATTTATGAAAGCTTAGATCACCTAACTAACTCAAACTTCACAAATTGGCCTCGTGGAGGCTTAAACCTGACAAGGTGCTCCTGCATCACTGTGCAAATGTATTACTCCACTACCCATGGATCATGTTGATCATAAAAGGCGTTTCAAAATAAAAATAAAAATTATGAGAGCGTTCATTCTGTACCTGCATGGTGACTTCAAAATCACTTGCCCCTTATCTTAGTATTTAGAGCTTCGATGATCTTCATTGTTGCATATTCAATTCGACACAATAATGCATTGGAGTTCGACATTAGCAGAGGTATATTATGATGCTAGTGACTATTGGATGCAAAGGGTGGACAAATCCATGCATATTGAGGAACGTGATACAATATGCAGTTGGTTTAGTAAAGGCACCGAATGTTTATCAAAGGATGGGTTGACTTATTAATCGACACACCCTGACGAAATTATTTTTCTTTCCTGTGCTCATTTCAATGTGTAACTGGTATTCTACAAGGGAAACTCAGCTAATTAAAAGCCTGAATGCAAGTTATTGTGGATTTTATCAAAACGGAAAGTGTTAATTCTCCTAAGTTATAAACTAAGGACACAAACAAAGATGAATTCAATGCCATCAAAACTACAGAGCATATGGAGTTGTTCGAGCAATTATTGTTTATGTCATAAAAAAGGAGAGCTTGGTTCATATTTAGGTCTTATAGTGGTCTTGTTTGTGACTTCAATACCAAACCAGAGCATGTCAAATTCAAATAAGAGTAGCATGGTCAAGTGCATAATGTTTTTGTCAAATGCAATAAAGGAGCCCTAATCGATTGATGAAAATTGCAGAGTTGATATCGAAAGAAGTCATCATCATGGTGCGAAGGATCTTAATGTGGAAGCACCCACAATAAAATAACTATTTCAAAAGGAAGGAGCAGTTAATCATAGCATGCAAATATTAAGACATTGGAAATCATTAAGAAGAAGATGCTTTTTACAAGTTGTTATCTACTCCAAATCGGGAATAAGGCAGAATTTTACTTGATTGTGAGTACACAGATAGTGTTTCAGGCAGTTAAACAAACCACAAAAAATCCCACCACACTTTTATCAACAAGGTACCAAATGAAGAATTTAAGTGTAGGCGGCATTTGGGAAGGTTACCAAAACCTATGAAAAGTACACTTGCATAGTAAATATACTATAAGTGGTATTTTGAAGAAGTGTATAACTTGCCATGTAGAGCTTCATGACCTCTATCTCTCTCGTTGACAGTGATTCTATGAAGATTAAAAGTGTAGCTTAAGGAAACAAGTTTAATACAAGAGCATACGTGAAGGAATGGGTAAATCTCATATGGAGGCACAAAGAATTGTTATTTTATTTAAACATTCTGAGTAAATTCACCAACTATCGATACAATGATTATAATTTAAGTGTTATTGATTGGAATGGAACACGGTAATTTGAAGATGATAAGCCCTAAAAATGGTGAAGCATAGGTATGTGTTCTCTATGATAAAAATGACACCAAGAAGAGTGTTATTTATCTTAATAAGTTCCTATGAATAAAGCTTTATGGATCACGCCTATTTTTTCAGTGGTAGTAATATGAGTTTGAGGCCCGAGGTGAGAACCATGGAATTTAAGCATTTCTTCATGATTTCCTTCGTAGGAATTATCATTGAAGCCAGTAAAAGGAATTTAAAATTTGAAAATTGGTAAATGTTTCAAGAGATACCAATCACTTTCACCATTTCAAGGATGGATTTTGTTCCTATTTTGTTACTAGTTCCATTCATTTAAATTGAAAGTAAAGTATTTTAGAAGTGCCTGTGAGAATTAAGCATCACTTATATGAGGAAATGGGATGCTACTGTCGATGATCTTATTGATGTCATTGAGGGGAACCAGAAATACATTAAGTGTACTTACGTTTATGATAAGATTGAAATGAAAGATCATTAAAAAACATTCAAAGTATAGAGTGGAACACAATTGAGCTTCCTTCATAGAATTCACGACTGAACCATTTTACATATATTGAGTTGGAATGATTTTCATGACAGGTGTCAAGAGCTTACATCAAAAAGAAAGAGGGTGAATCTATAAGGGAGTTTGTAGAACGGTTTGACAGATGTCTACAAAAGATTCCTCATAATCTTCAACCAAGTAAAGAGTTGCAAATGGCCATTTTCATTGGAGCATTACATCTTGACATTGGATTCCTCTTGAAGTGAAGTAAGGTAAGTGATCTTGAGATTGCAAAACAAGAAGCTGTTAATCTTGAAAATGATTTTATTTTATCTAGAGTGTGGAAGAAAGATAAAGTTGAAAGGTTTGCACAAAATGGTATGGTTCAAAGATATAAAACTTCAAAGTTTCAAAAAATGAATTCATCAAATCTCTTTCGCCCTATAGTTGAATGTTCCAATCTCACAATTTTTTTATCAAAGTTCTTTTCAGAAAAAATGAAGTGATGTGAGGAGTGAATCTTTTGATGCTGAAATTTACAATCTTAACTATGAGATAGATGAAGATGATTATGATTCTTCCAGTGATGAGGAAGATTACTCTCCTTGCAAACAATTGGTAGGTATGCCATCTTCTCCTTTGGCTACAACAAATACTAAAGATTCATCTGCTTTTATAGATAGTCCAGAATTAAAAAAAAACTGAACAACTGTTGATTCCTCCTCAAGCTCCAAAAATTGAAAATTTCAGACTTGAAAGTGTTAATATAAATTTACCAGATGATTTGGTTAATGTGAATATGGAAAATCAATTTTCAAAAAAAGAAGATGCCAATAAATTATCAGAAATGGAGGCTTTCATTTTTGGAGATGTTAATACACATTGTGCAGCTGAAGGTGAAAATAAAAATCAGCTTCAAGAGGCAAGTTAATCATCAAACATCCTTCCTTTTCATGTGTAGCCTGAATATTAAACGTTCAAGTTCATTGATGAGGTTCATGAACATAAAACAATAGATGATGAGGTAATTAATCACCCCATGCATGAGACTTTTCATTTTGAAATAAATAGTGCACAGGACTCAAGTTGCCCAAGTCAAAATTTTGAATCAAAATGTGGGATGATTAAAAATGGAGAAGAGGAAATAAGTGAATCAGGATTTGAATCTCATGAACTTGTTGATATGTATACTACAAATTTGGGCCCAAAATTTTAAAACAATGCAATTACTTCCACATGTGGTACTCAAAAGGTTGTTGTTTCTCATAGGTTATATGTGGGATGTCCAATTCGAGGGCTGGTTTCTTTTTGTTCAAAGAATCAAGTGCAAGACAATATTAAATTGGATGTTGTATAGGCTGATTCTAGTGAGCATATGCAGGGAAATGTTGAGATGAGTCATTTGACTACCAAGGCATATAATAAAGAGTGGCTTATTGAACATAAAATTTTACTTAGAGTATTTTCAAAAGATGCTTGTTTTATCTTTTTGATGGTAGCAACTGTAAGTTGGCCATTGGCTGTGCACACAATTTTCATTCACCTAGTATTATTTTACACAGATAGCTATTTCTCCTAGCCTGTAAATGGATTTGCATAGTCTTGTTGGGAGTTGGGTGTTTTGCACCTAGTCTGGGTGCATATAGGTGTCTTAGGTTACTTTTTATTTTTCGGGTGTTTGGTTTGGTCTCATTTTTGGCTTTCTTCTTGTCTCTTATCTTTCCACAAATTTGTTTCCCAATGCACTTAGCACTGGTATGCCCCAAAAGCTTCTAGAGTTCTCTTCATTTTTGTAGAAAATGCATTCCCCAGTCAGAGCCATTGTTGGTCCCACTTTTGGTCCCTAAAAATTTCAGAATCCCATGTCAAAATATCAATCAAAATGGTGATTTATGTGCAAATGTATTACTCCACTACCCATGGATCATGTTGATCATAAAAGGCATTTCAATATATATATATATATATATATATATATATATGAGAGCCTTCATTTTGTATTTGCATGGTGACTACAAAATCACTTTCCCCTTATCTTAGTATTTAGAGCTTTGATGTGTGGAACCAAGATCCTAGCACCCACAAAACACAACAAACAAACACATTAAAAGATTCAAATGCAAGCCAAGATCAAAGTTCCCCATAAAATCCATTAGCAATGCTCAAAATAGGAATAAAAACAAGAACACAATGAAAAAGCAAGGAGATAGATCAAATCCTATTAAAAACATGAAAACTCTTGATCTTATGGGGGATTTGGTGCCAATTTGATGTGGAAATTGGCCCTTTCCCAACTCCTATGAAAGCTTTTGATGATTTGGTGATGATTGATCCACTTGGTGATTGCTTCAAATGAACTCCATGGAGAAAACCTGCAATAACCTAGCTATGCCTTGATGAAATTGATGAAAAGGCTAATGCTTGAAGATGAAATTGAGTATAGTAAGTTTTCTCAAATTGTGGATGATCAAATGAGGAGAGAAACCTCTTATTTATAGAAAGAAAAGACGAAGAAATGCCCAAATGAAGCAATGTGGGACTAACTTTCAACCAATGGCCAAATGCCACTTGTCAAGATGTGAATGGGCAAATGATATGCACATTTTGATGAATGTGCCCATAAATGCAATTAGGTGGAATTTGAAAATAGTGAAATGACATGTAAGAGGGAAAAAGAATGTCTTAAATTCCACTTGGCTCAATGAACGAGGACATGTAAGAAGGAATGAATTTCTTGTTGGAAGGAAAAAGTCCACTTGGAAGGATTTCAAATTTGGAGGAATATTCCTCTTTTATGCCATGTTGAGAGAAAATAGGGATTTAATAAATGAATTAAATGTATTTTCATGTGCAAGTGGCAATAGCTAGAGGATGGGACATGGATTAAGATTATATTTAATCAAGATTTGATTAAATAAGAGTAGGTTAGGTGATTTGAAAATTTTGACTTAGATTTTAAGATTTAAATAAATCAAAGTTGAGAGGAGAATGATTTAGACATAGTTAAATAAATATTTTGATTTATTTAACTAAAGGGGATGATGTTAGATTAAATAAAACAAAGTTTAATTTATTTAATTTAATAAGATGACCTTAGAGATTTAATCAAATAAAACAAATTATTTAATTAAATAGAGAAATAGGGTTAATTAGATCAGATTGATTGATTTAATTAACAAGAGAGAATGACTTGATCAAATAAATGATTTATTTAATTAAGGGAGGAAAATTGATGGATTTAATCAAATAAGGGTATTCAATTAAATGGTTAGACCGAGGGATGATTTAGGATGAAACGGTGTTGTAGTTAGGGATCAAGTGTGTAGCATCAATCATACATTTTATGTGTCTACATTTTGCCCCTCTTTGAAGCAGTGCACTTGATGCGCTGATTCAAAGAATAATCTGTCTCGATCTGAAGCCAAATTTTTTTTCTAATTTCAAAACTTGCCCCACTATTGCCTTAGTGGGAAAAACATGCTGATATACTGCCCCCTGGAGAGATCAGACAAAAATTTCAATTTTTTGGATGATCTTGCGAAAAAAGAGGACAAGGTGCTTGACAGGTCCAAGAAGGCTCTAGGAGGTCAAAAAATGAGATAAAATACAAAAAATAGTGCAAAAACGCCCCTTGGACGGACAAAAACAGGATCAAGGGACCAAAACCCTAATGGGACGGATAAACGGGGTAAAAAAACCCTAACTTCTAGGCTTAACTAGGCCTTGAGGGGCCACTTCCAATTCATTTTCACATTCAACCTTAAGAGATTTTGCAACTTTGAGCTCTGACACCTTCGCGAGATGGTGCAATGATAGCTTCCCCTACATATTTCCGATCGAGTATAGACACACTAGAGGCTTCCTGGCATTGGACTACCGGTGAGTCAACTTGACCCAACTTGGTTTCTCAATTTACTTGTGCATTTAATGCTTTAGGAAACTAGGTCCTTAGGAGCAGTTCTATATTGCACCACCGAAAAGTTTAAATGGCACCACTCGGCCTCAAACCATACCACCGTTGTGAGTAGTGACACCACGACGTAGTTTGGAATTTGGGTTTAAATTCCAAACCCAACTGCCTATGCAAAGTGCACCACCGCGGTCCTCTTTGAAATTAGGGTTTACTCTTAAACTGAACAACCCTCTCAAACTGCAACACCGTGACAAAGTTTGGGAGTTTAAAGCTTCTAGCGACATAGTTTGGAGTTTGAAAACTGCATCGTCCTCATACAGTGACGATGAGGTTGTTTCGGGATGCCGAGACAAACCGAGATTAGGAGTTTTTTGATGAATTTTAACATGGTGAATTTCTTGATGTAAGAGGAGGTGAGAGAGATCTATTCACGTGAGCACAGGTCCCAAGAGCTTTTCAGCATTTTGGATGATTTGACTGAGTGACAACCGAAGCACCTAGAGTGGATAAGACTTTGTTACATTGCCTATGCACTACCCATTTAGACACACCTCGACATGTTGACAACACTCGCTAAGAGATGGCACAACGAGACATCTTCTTTCCACCTCCCAACAGGTGAGGTGATGGTCACACTAGAGGACGTGTGGTAGATCCATAGATTTCCCATCCATGAAGAGCATGTGATATATGACATAAATGTTGGGAGGGAGGCCTGCTATGACATTATGGGCCTTGATCAACTTGTTTTCTGTGAGGGTTAGATTGAGTTAGAGTATTATAGGCTCTTTGTGTCACCCTTCTGCCTTGTCATTGTAGCCATCATATCAGGTCTCATTGCACCAGATTGGCGGGGCCGATACTTCAGTCCTAGATGGGGGCTCGCTTGAGAGCGCATGGTTCGACGACAGACACTATTTGCGTGGGGGCTAGTTCTTCTAGCCTCACTATATAGAGATTTGCATGAGTTTTTCTATTTGGATGGCTAAGCACTTGGGGCCGACGTCACACTTTTACATATTTGGGCTTTGGAACACATTGTTGTGCTTCGTCTGAGAGTTGTGCCAGTTTCCATGGAGCCAGATGATCTGGTTGTTTGGTGGTATAGAGGAGTTGTTTCTTTCACCCACACAAGACAACATGGGATTCCGCACTGGCGAAGAGTCCTGGATGACATGTGTGCTTTTACTTGGTGGCCATATCTTGGATGGTCCGCATGGTTTGACGATGTTCAACAACTTTTCTTCGCCTGCTAGGACAAATTGATGCAGGGCAGGGAGCACATGATGCTTGAGATGTATTTGTTGGGCCAGGTCCAAAGACAGTTTGGAGAGCCACAAGATCAGCCAGATGATTAGTACATGGCCATTTTTGTGAGGACTACGAGCCAGAGCTCATGGGGCCGTTATATACCTGCCCATGAGGTAGTGCAGAGCTTTATACAGCTGGTGGCCAGGCCATGGCCATATGACCAAGGTCAGGCGGATGCAAGGACCACACAGGCCTACAGAGATTGGTTTCGACTGCCGCTTAGACTTATAGTTCCAGGGATGATGTAGAGCTAGAGGTAGAGGGGCAGGTTGAGGTCGAGGGGACGAAGATGAGGACCAAGGGGGCAGAGGACCATCGCCTGATCAGGATTAGGGGCCCCAGGATCAGCCACTCCCAAATCTGTAGGTGGGGGAGCAGAGACAGGATTTCCCCTGACAAGACTAGGATCAAGGACAACAGGATAGGGTCTCGACACTACCCAGAGACAAGGGTTAGGACTAGTCACTCGTGCAACCACCTCCCCAGCCAGATTCTAGAGATGGCCAAATTTTTAAATTACAAGCACAGGTATAGGCACTGACAGCTGAGAGAGATCAGCTATGGTTAGAGTGGGACTAGGCGGTCTAGAAGAGATAGGCTGCAAAGCTACAGGCAACAATTGAGATGGGTAGACGACAACAACTAGAGAGGATGGCTGCATCTTCCTCCCGGAGCATAGTATCGCTTCGAGCATACAGGGAGGCCATCCAGGAGGCCGACTATTACAGGTTACATTTTTATCAGTTCGTGCCACGAGCAACTCGAGTCCCATATTTTTCACAGAGGACCAGCCACATACATGCAGAGGATCACAGAGAGAGAGCAGGCGACAAGGGAAACAACCAGCAGGGATAGGCCTATTTTTGATTGAGACAATTTTCTTTTTGTGCCCCATGGGATCATTTTTTTGATAGCCTGATGGACCATTGTACTTATTGACATACACATGTACATTGATCTGAGTTTTTGTACCATGACAGTGTAGTTATTTTAATGATGTATATGAGATGATGACATTGATTCGATGCTATATTATGTGTTCTACTCTAATTCTATGCATTATGGATGGATTTACTTTCTATATGCTATGCAATGTGATGCTATGATGCTATGATGCTTTTGTGATGAATATGCTATGTGATGATGTATGGATGCAATACCTTTCATTATGCATTTTTGATGATGTATGCAAAGTGTTATGATGTGAAAACACTTAGACTAAAAAATTTATATTATGCAACGATGGATGATAGAATGTATGTAATTTTCTCATGTATGATATGCACTTATGGTGTTATGATGATGACGTGATGATATGATATGATGAAACGATATATATGTGCACTATGATATGATGGTTATGATATGAAAATGGATGCTTTTGATCTATGATATATGATGTATATGTGATAGTGTAATGGATGCTTATATGTGTTATGGGATGGTTATGCAATGTTATGATATGATGAATGCAAATGATGCTATGATGATGCAGATGTTTATAATTCTATGGGATGATTTATTTCATGTTTATATAATGGATGCATATGTATGATTTATGGAATGCTTAGAATAACCAATCTATATTATATATGGACAAAAATGCAATGCATGTGTAATGGTTAATGTTTTCTATGTGATATGATACACAGTATGCAATATGCTAGCAATTTTGTGGATATAGGATGAATGCAACGATGATAATGATTTGGTGATTAACTGTCATGGTACCATGTTAGCGTGAAAAGCAAGAGATAGAAGAAAATAAGAGATTCCAACAAGATACAGGATGATGATAATGGTGATGATTACTTGCTGAGGAGTTGGGATTTTCAAAGGGCTAATTACCTTATGTTTGATTACACACATAAGTACGATGCATCAAGGTATAAAGAACCAGGATGGCATTATACCTAGGGTGATGGACTTTGACTTGACAATCAGATAGGAGTATTCTTGTTCACACCTGGCGTACAAAACCTTATTCAAAATGTATTTCAGATATTTCAAACATCTTAGACCAAAACATAGAAAATAAATCCTTCCTATTTGGTCAACAAGATACCTAAAACATCCTCCCTACACCTGAACAAAGTAAGCATGACCAAGGTTATATTACAAAAAATCCAACAAGCTCAGCAGACAAAAGATAATGATCATTTCCCCATTCCTATCTCTCTAAATCCTTCATTTGGACATTATCGAGAGGTCCTTGGAATGAGCACAATAAGATAAATCCAAAGAAAAAGACAAAGTAAACAAACAAGTTGATGTTCTTCAAAACCGCTAGCCAAGACTAAACTACGATGATGACTGATGTTGATGTCCATTGTAGGAAGGATGCATATTAGGACATGATGAGATCATATGATTTGATATGGGACTGATTGGATGATAGGCTATTGACACAAAGAGTTGACCAACTTGTTTACATATTGACCTAGACTTGAGACTTTGACGTTTGAGTTTTCACTTTTGACCTACTATACTTGTTTTTTACTGTTTCACCAAAGGTTGAGGATGACGATTGTTTATTATGAGTGATGTTTATTGCGGGTGAAAGCGAGATGAGACAGATGGATTTTTCAAATATTTGGATGTTTTTGGAGTTTTCTGAAATGTTTTGAGGTTATTTTTGGTATTTTCAAGATTTTACAAATGTTTTGATTTTTTCAAAATTTCAAATGTTTTGGGGTTTTCTGAGATTTTGACCAAGAGACTAACCTAAAGACCTATCCTAGGGGATGATCAATAGATTAGCCTTGCCTACGTTATACATGTAGATACCATGTAGTTCAACTGGCACAAACTTGATTATTGATGAGATATGTACAAATGGATTGCCAGTTTATTATGACGGACTCCTAAGGGACTGACCTAAGTGTCTTGGGGGATGATCAAAGATCAACCTTGCCTACGTTCAAGGCTCAAAGACCCGTAGTTCGACAAGACGACTCTATTTTTGACTTTGTGACTAATATTTTGACCTTTTTTTGGATTTTGATATGTTTCAAATGTTTTTGGATTTTTTCTAATTTTATGAATCTTTTTGGATTTTCTAATTTTTTGATGTTTTTGAATTTTTTGATTTTAGGGACCCCAAGAACATACACGAATCCGATCCAATGAGAACATTCCCCTAGCATGATGCAATAGACTACTCTGATAGAGGTAGGACAATCTGACCTTGAGAATGGGTCGAGTAATACTAGGAGGGATCATGACACGAACACATGACCAAGCTATGATGCAGATGTCGAACGAATGATGGATGGGGATATGGAATGTGATGGATGATGATGTGTAATGGATGGATGAACGATTCATGAAGATCTTCGTGGATGGAAAGTGCTTATTTACACAAGGTGCTTGTTTTCCAGGTTTTCACCAAGGTACCTGCCCAAAGCGCTACCGAAGTGGTTTTCAGTAGAGGACAATTTTTCTCTTTGTTGTTTTTGATCCTTTTTACGATTTTTTTTGGATTTTGTATTTTTTTGATTTTTGTTGTCACCAAGATGCCTGTTTCCAAGTTTCATTAGGATAACCATTTTTTAGGACATTTTCTATATTTTTTGAAACATGTCCTTGAAATATTAGGCTTGAACTTTTTTTGAGATGAGAGTTGTTGATGGGCTCCTACAAAGGCTCCCCTTCATGTGTTGATAACTGATATGCCCCTGACTTGTAGCTTGTTGTGATGATGAATGGTCCCAACCAATCGGGTTTAAATTTTCCTTTGTTGTTTGGGTTTGGGACGTTCTTCTGGTTCTCCTTTAGCACAAGTTCTCCAACTTGAAAGGTCCTGCTCATGATCTTCTTGTTATAGCTCCTCTTGAGTCGGTTCATTAGACCTATAAATGGTTTAATGCTTCCATACACCGCTCATCTAGCAGCTCCAGCTCATTCAATCTTGATACTTAGTATTCTTCATTTGTGATGAGATTTTGCAATGATATTCTCAGTGATGGAAGCTCGATCTCGATGGGTAATATGGCTTTTGATCCTAGACGAGGAAAAGGGGTGGCACACAGCGGGTGTGCGAATGGTAGTTTGATAGGCCCAGAGGGGCAGATTTAGTTGTAGATGCAGTCCGACTTGCATCTGATGACTATCTTTGAGGATTTTTAGAATGGTTTTATTGGTGGCTTTTGCTTGGCCATTTCCTTGGGGATAATACAGAGTGGAAAAGCAATGTTGGATTTTGAATTTTTTGCAAAGGTCACAAACATCTTGATTCTTGAAGGCTGTCCCATTATCTGAGATAATAGCTTGGGGAACACCATATCAACATATTAAGTAGTTCATGATGAACTTTGATATATGCTTTCCAATGATATATGTCATGGGGATGGCTTCCACCCACTTGGTAAAGTACTTAGTGGCGGTTATGATGAACTTATGGCCATTAGTTGAGGTGGGGGTTATCTTTCCAATGAGATCGAGTCCCCAATGGTGGTGTGGACCAAAGTATTCATTACTCGGTTAGGTAGTCGATGCACTCCTCAACATTTAAGCAAAATGGGTTCCTTATATATCCCTAAATTAAGTATTTCCTAGGATGACAAACCGGGATGCTTTCTTGACAAAGGTTCTTTTTAGGCTTGAGGGTAAGTCAGCAGGTAGGACCCCTATTTGCAAGTAGGTATAAATGTCATGGTACCAAGGATCACTGGGACCAATGATTTCACACAAAAATTCTAACTCTGGTACCTTGAATGCAGGCACGAGAAGCTGCTCTACCAAGAATTCATGTTTCAGGACATTGTGAGGGATGTCTAGTAGGGATCCAATCGTTGCCATGACATCTGCTACTCTATTTTTTGCTTTGGGAATATGCTCAAATGTGATATTAATGAATGATTCCTTCAGACTCTCTACTAAATTTTTGTATGGAGTCAACTTATCATCCTTTGTTTGGTACTTGTCATTTACTTGATTTATTATCAGCTGGGAGTCTCCATATACCCTGAGGGCCATGATGTGCCATTGCACTGCTATTATGAGACCTATGGTTAAAGCCTCGTATTTTGCAATGTTGTTAGTGTAGGGGAATGCTAACTTGTAGGATCTAGGTATACAATCCCCTTGTGGGGTGATGAAGAAGAAACCGGCTCCTAATCCATGTTGCATGTAGGAACCATCAAAGTAGAGTTTCTAGTGGTTGGCTATGCTGAGATTGAAGATGGATTCATTTGAAAACTCTGATATGAGTGGATTATATAAATACATGGGTGCATTTGTAAGCTGATTTGCGATCACCTAGCCTTTGATTTCTTTCCGTTCCACATAATCGATGTCGTATTCAGATAGAATCATGACCCACTTGGCCATCCTTCCTCTGTGCATTGCCTTTGATAATAGGTACTTGAGGGGGTCGATTTTGGCGATGAGTTTGATTTTGTGTGCCAACATGTAGTGTCTGAATTTTTGTGAAGAAAATACTATTGCCAAACAAGATTTTTTGATGAATGAGTAGTTTAACTCATGCCCGACCATTATGCGGCTGATGTAATAAATGGCCCTCTCTGTCCCATTTTTATCGTGTTGAGTTAGGAGAGCACTGAGGGCTACTATTGTTGCTGATACATAGAGGATTAGTTTCTTTCTTGGGATTGGTGGCATGAGGATTGAAGGTGTGAGAAAATATTCTTTGATTTTGTTGAAGGATTCATCACATTTGTCATCCCACTTGTACGCTACCCCCTTGTGGAGTAGGTGAGAATAAGGGATTTGCTTATCTGCTAGTTGTGTTATGAATCTACGGATGGACTGAAGCCTACCTTGGAGGCCTCTCAACTGTTTCAATGTTTTGGGTGCCTCCATCTCTAGGATTTCCTTTACTTTGGTGGGATCTATTTCAATACCCCTCATTGACACTATGTATCCCAATAGCTTTCCTGACTATATGCCGAAGGTGCACTTATTTGGATTTAAGTAGACCTTGTATTCCTCCAGCCTGTCAAAAATAGCACTCAAGGTTGCTATGTGATCTCTCCTCTTTCTAGATTTTTCTAGTATGTCATCAACGCAATCTTCAAAATTTTTGTGGATCATGTGTTGAAAGATTAAATTCATGGCCCTTTGGTAGGTGGCCCCAACATTCTTTAGGTCGAATGACATCATGTTCTAGCAGTAGGTCCCCCATGGAAAAGTGAAGGCCATTTTTTGTTGGTCTTCTTTGGAAATCATTATTTGGTTGTACCTAGAGAAACCGTCCATTAGAGAAAGCATTTCATGTCCTACCATCATGTCTACTATCATGTCAATGTTAGGCAATGGGAAATCATCTTTCAGACATGCTGTTTAGGTCTCTAAAATATGTGCAGATTCAGATGCCCCCATCGAGTTTTGAAACAGGTACTAGATTGGATACCCACTCCAGATAGTCGATTGGCTGTATAAATCCTGCATCAAGTAGCTTCTTTAATTCCATATTGACTAACAAAGCAATCTAAGGATGCATTTTCCCTAGTTTTTGTCTAATGAGCTTTGCTTAAGAGTAGACTACTAGATGATGGACCACGATCTCTGGATCAAGCCTAGGCATGTCGGCATAGCTCCATGCAAAGTTGACCTTTCTCTCCTTTAAGAAGTCTGCTAGGAGCTCTTGTTCCTCTGATGGTAATGATTCAACATAGAATGTGATGTGTAGGGTTTCTTTTGTTCCCAAGTTGACTGGGTTGCATTTTTCGGCTAGGACTGCTGATTTTCCAGATGTAGAGCTCTAAGAGGAAGATTAAATCTTCCATCCTCGGGCACCTTAGAGAGGTTTTCACCGTTATATGTGTCCATTCTTTTTACTATTTTTGGGTTGGAGAGTGCCACAGTGTGGTTTTCACTCAAGGACCTAGAGATTATTCTTAGTTTTTCACTTTTTTGACTAAGGGATTCAATCGTTTCCCCATAGTATGCATGTGTGTCCAGCTCGATGATGAATCCTACTTTGTGATTCCCACATGGAATGTTATCCCATAGTCCCATGAATTCTGAGAGCGCCTCATCATTTTTGAATGTTTCCAGAATTGGCGGTCCTCGTTGATCATAGTCGATGAGTTGGGGGTAAACTAGATGAATTTCATGGTTTTTACTGGTTGAGTCAAATGACATGGTACTGAGCATGAGGATAGAGGAATTCTTGAAGAGACTAGGTAAATAAATTATGGCATCTTCCTCATCACTACTACTACAGACATCAGTTATGTCAAATATGAAATTATCTAAAGGCAGGCCAATGGATACGAGAAATTGAAGGGCGACTGTCGTTTGATGAGGAGTTTTGACCTTCTTAACTGGGGGATTTCAGCCACGTATGGTTATACTTGGAGGGGTACATCCGAGGCCAAGATTTTTCATTCGCGTCTAAGGAATGATGGGTATTAGAAGCCCGTTGTCATTTTTTCCAAGCTTTTTATTTCTATCATAGCCCATGGCGAGCATCATTTGCAAGCCTTTACTACTATCATCCATAGGTAGATCGACTATTGGTCTATTGTCTTGGTATATGATATGGGATGGATCCTCTTCTGTTATTTCTCGGCCTAGATCTCCCCAAATTTGAAAGTTGGAAGAGCCTAATGTGAATGTTTGGGATGATGAAGCATCCTTTGATTGTGGTCATCCTCGTGACCTAGGAGATTGTGGTAACTCTCCTACCATGAAGGAATTCTTTGGGATTGTATAGTGTCCACACCCATCGTCCTAGATAATAACCTTGATGTCAGAGATGGCGGGGATGACAGGTGTCTTTGTCGCAGAAGTGGAGGCGAGGGTAGTTGGATCAATGTATGGGGTTGATGGGCCTTCATCATTCTTTGGCCCTTGGGGGATTTTGTAATATTTGGCTTTTAGGCTCTTGCAATAAGAAAAAGGTTCAGGATCCTCATGGATAGTGACCTCTTGGCCTTGGTATGTGAATTTGACACATTGGTGGAAGGTTGATGCCACTGCTTGCATCACATGGATCCATGGACACCCTAGGAGAATGTTGTAAGGCAAATCGAGGTCAAGGACCTGACAGGTGGTTTCCAAAATTGCTGGCCCTACTTGGATAGGGAGTTGGATAGTTCCCTAAGACACTCTTTCTTGATCATCGTATGCTCTGATTGTGATACCTTTTCCTAAATTCAATGGAATCTTCTGAGATTCACAGATTCTTTATGAGCTTGAGGGAACAAATGTTTAAACCTGCACCTCCATCCACCAAAACCCTCTTGACTTTTTTCTTATACACCAGGACTTCTAGATGGAGTGCACGATTGTGAGATGGTTGGGCGGGAAAGTCTTGATCGGAATGTAAGAAGATTTGGGGTAATGATATTCTCGACCATAGCTTGGAATTGTTCAATATCAAGATCCGCGGAGATGGTAGATGAAGCCAATGCTTCTTCAACGATCTTTTTATGGGCTGATGATATCTTCAGCAACTCCATGATGGAGATCTAAGCTGGGGTTCTTTGCAATTGGTCAAGGACATTATAGCCATTGGGAACGGATCTTGGGTTGGAAGTGGGTGCTCTAGGAGGCTGAGATGACCCTGTTATGGTAATTTTTCTACCTCTTGTGGTGACTCCACAATTAGTGTGGGATCCTTTGATGGTGACAACCGAGCAATACTCATCTAGGGATGCCACACCATGGTCGTATACATGATTGAAATTTTTGAATGTTCCCTTCCCCTTATCATTGTTATTGTTTCCTTTATTGTTATGATTGGGCATCAGATTCATGTAGATTTTGAGATTTTGATTTCCCACTAGTTGCTCCACATTTATGATTTTTGGATCAATGAGGTCCTGGATTAGGTTTTTTAACCTCATGAAACTATTAGTGGTGTGCCCTTTGATTTTGTGAAAGTCACAGAGCTAGTTTTCATTGTACCAGAGTGGTTTCACTTCTAGTTCTTGGTAATTTTCATAGGTGGGAGCCTTGATGAAGTTTTTGTTTATCAATTTCTTCATGATGACCTTGAGTGGTTCCCCAAGGGCAGTGTACTTCCACTTGGTGGTATTTTTGTTTTGCAGGGGTGGTCCCCCTTAATTATTTAGGTTATTAACCTGATTGTTGGTTGGTTGGTGTTGTGATATCGTGTTGGTTTGGGTGTTGTTCCAATCATTGTTTTGTCGTTATTGGTAGGTTTGGGTGTTTTTCCTCGGAGCACTGATCATGACCTTAGGATAAACTACACCATCATTTGTGACATTTTTGTTCCTTGACCATGTGTGAGGTTTCTCGTTATAGTTGTTGGATGGGAAATTGTTTTTTTGTTCTGGATATGTGGGTGTCCCTCCTTGTGAAATAAGGACTCATTCAATGTTAAGCACCTTAGGGATCAATTGATCGTATGTGGTGATTCCTTGCACTTTGAGATGAAATTCCAAGGTTCCCTCTAGATTGGAGATGATAGTGCAAACTTGTTGTTCTTCTGCCATGACCCATTTTCTCCTAATGTCTTTGGATCACCAGCATTGTAGGAAGGAAGCAAATGATTCATTTTTTCCTTGTTTAAGAGCTGATAGTTCCTCTAGACTGAAATTCATACCAATATTGAATGTGTATTTTTTTATGAATGCGTCTACTATCTCTTGGAAATTTTTGATGCCAGGAGGAAGGCGAGAAAACCACTCCATGGTGTGGCCAGCCAAACTTATAGGAAATAGTCATATAAGATATATATAATTGTATGCGACTTTCATGCAATGAACTTGGAATTCCCTAATGTGAGTTTTAAGGTTTCCCATCCCTCGATATTTATCATATTTGGGGATTTCAAATCCCTTTGGGAACTGTTTCATTACAAGACTTATGTCAAATTGATAAGGACACAAATTGTTGGGTGTCTTTATGGTTTTCCTAGATTGAAGATCAAGTACTTGTTGTGAGAGTAACTTGATTTGCATTGCTACATCATTTTGTGGATCAAGGGGTGAGATGAAGATGTTCTGTAGTGGTTCACTTGTTGGAGGGATGTGTGGATTGGTTGGTGTGTTAGTGGATGGTGCTTGCACATTAAGTTGTGCCAAGTATGCTTGTACTTGTTGTATGAACAACACTTGTTGTTGATCATGTTGCTGTTGTGCTAATAGTGCCTGTTGCTGAGCTTGTTGTTGTTGTTGCACCAAAAATGCTTGTTGGGCTGCTTCTTGCTTCTCTTGGTATTGTTTTAGCACTTGCTGGTATGCTTTTTGTTGGGTTACCTATTGTTGTGCAAGGTACTATGCTTTTTCTTTTGCTTGTGCTTGTGCTTGTGCTTGTGCCTACGACTGTTGAAATTGGTACTGGGCTCGAGTTTGCACTTCTGCATGTGCTTGTTGGGTAGCTTGCACAATCTGTGTGGCTTGTGTGGCTTGATCAACCTTTTGTGCTTATTGTGCTTGTTGTGCGGCTAGAGCGGCTTGCGCTGCTTGTGCTACTTGAGCGGCTTGTGCTGCTTGAGCGGCTTGTTGTGCAACTAATTGTGTAGCTTGTCAGTTCTGGATTTGCTGAAGTTCCTTTTGATAGGAAACTTGTTGAGCAACTTTTAATGCAATGCTATATTGGCTTGATGTATTTGTGTTTTGTGGTGGAGGTGGTGGCGGCAGATTTGGTATAGTGTTTGTTGCTATGGTGAGAGGTATTGTCGTATTGATGATTGAGATTTGGGTGGTGGATGTGCTTAGTCCTTGAGATACCATGCTTTGAGATACTTGGGGGATGGTTGATGATGTGATAGTGGTGGCTTGCGTTATTGGGATGGTTTCCATCTGTTGTTGTGATGTCGATGACAATATGGGGGATTTTGTATGATATTTTGATTAATGATCAAAGGGTTGATTTGATTTTGTTGATTGACATTTGGTAAAGGGGGAAGCCCTAAACCAAGCGGTGATGTGGATATTGATGGCAAGGGGAGGAGTGGTGGAAAATTGAGTGGCATACTCCCTTGGGGAAATGATGAAGATGTAGGGTCAAAGATGCCCCCTGGTCCAAATAAGTCTCCTTCTCCTTGCGAGGTTATGGGGAGAGAAGTTTGAGGTGTTGCGTGAAATGATGATGATGGGTCATTAGAATCATGAAAGGCCCATTAGAATCATGAAATGTGAGGGGGACATATGGGTGTGATGGATTTTGTTGGATGGATTTCCCCAAGATAGTGTTTGTGTCCAAATCTTGATTATTCACAAGGGGGTGTGTTTGTAATGCATTAAGAAATGTGCTCCCTTTGTTAACAATGGGTTGAGTTGGGGCAATGGATGATGTAATTTGGGGGATGGGTTGAGTGATGCTTTGGAATGGAGGTGTAGATGAGATTGGGGCATGGATGAAATTGGAGGCATGACCCCAAAAGGTGCTTCCACAATGGTACTCACATCGAAATCGGACGGGAGTTTAGCCCCTTGTTTTGATAATTCAAGCATGTATAGTGAGGGATTGATTCTCATCATGATGTTAATGATTCTATGATTCTCAGGGATTTGGACCATCTCGGTGATCTCATCTTGTGTCATTCTGAAGGCATTATTAGTGATATCCTCTACTTGACCTTGCTCTTGAGGATTTTGTGATGATGAAGGAAAGTTAGTTAGAGGATTGCTTGATCCGACGAGATTCATCTTAGAATTTTTTTGGCTTAGGTCACTTGAAGTGGATATTTCTTTGTTGGCTTCCATGTTCCTCTTGTGTTGAGATCTAGTTTGCACCATAAAATAGGGATTGATTTTCAAGAATGTGGGAGATGAATCTCTAATTCTTTGGATTGATCTAACTTTAGGTACAAAAGATAAAATTTAGGATGATTTAAGGATCAAAGGTATGATAGTGAAATGCGTGAAAGGTGGATGATATGGATGATTTAGAACTCTTGAGAAATCTTTAAAGAAGATGTTAAACTTTAGGACTTGGATTTGATGTTTGATGTTTGATTTGGGATTAGATTTGATTTGATTTGGATTTGGATAGTGAACTCATAAAATCGAAAAGGTTAGATGTCCTATAGTAAATTTGTCCTCAAGATGCTAATTTGACTAAGTGTGAGAAGAAGGATTCATCTAAACACACCTAACCAAACAAGATGATTTTGATTGGATTTTGATTTTGTATAATGAACTCCTAAACCCCAAGATGTTAGATGTTATCAAGGGATAGATTTGTCCACAAGGTTTGATAAATTGATTAAATATGTGGAGAAGGATGTATCCACACACATATAATCAAACAAGATGATTTGGATTTGTTTCAAATTATTTTCCCAAAGTTTAACATGGTGGATTTTTCAAAGATTTTCAAGATTTGATGGTGAGATGATTTTGGTTTGATGTTTGAAAGATGGATGAAGGTTTGATTTTGATCCTATGCGTACCTAAAAAAGACTCTTGCTTATAAGACCTCAGTTTTGAAGAACATGCTTTACTCTAGACAAGGTGTTCAAATTCTCGAAAAAGATTTGGATTTTGTTGATAAAAGAACTCATACAAATTGGGATTATTTCTTGAAGCTCTTCTATATAAGTTAAAAAACAGTCTTTGTCTGAATTCATATAGTGTTGAGAGATGCTTTTGATGATCTTTTGGACTAAGAGATTTTGAATTTGGTTTTCGGTTTTTGATCTTGCATGAAATCATTTGAGACACATGTGTGGGATTCAATTGTTCTTAGCTTTTCTTAGTGACTTCTTTTTACCACAAACAATTCTTGATTAGCTTTTGAAACTAGATGTCCAATGTCTTAACTTCTTCTCATCCCACAAAATACATTATGTGGAACTTTGATGAAATCAAGGAAAAAGTTACCTATTGTTGACTTTAGCAAGCAAATTGAGATATAAATCCAAGTGTTTAGAAACCTCTAAGGATAGAATCCTATGGGTAAGCAATAACACATGAATTTTTTCAATGGTATTTGCTTCCTAAACGGTTCAACGTTTGATGATAATGTTGAATGTTTGTTTCCAAATTTTTATGAACAAGCAAAGTGTTTTGTTTCCAAGAACAAGTACAACCCTATGGCTATGAAAATTGTATTTGTTGAATCCCCACTTGGACTAGTCTAGCTACGCCAACTTTTAGCGAATGGTTAGATGCTTGACCCCACTAGCTCCCCTCCATGGCACTCACTTATATGGGGAAGCCAAGCATCAGTACCCATGAAACTCCCATGGAATACTTTCCATTTCTACTAAAATCCGTAAAAGTGTGGGGCGGCTTCAGAACGACCTGCTGATGATGTTTTCTGCACAACAACAACTTAGACAAAATATGAAATCATATCTCTCTTGAAAGGTAAATATCTATCAACAAGCCTTAAGAGATAACCCCAAGGTCTCTAATGTCAGGTATTGACAATGCAAAAAAAACTCAGCGATAAATGTGAAAATGCTGGTAATCACAAAGGGACCTTACTACAAGAAAATGCTAAATCTTTAATTTATCAAATCTAGCAATATGATGATACTTCAATCCTAAATCTAACCCAAATGATAAAGGAATAAAAAAATATTAGGGTTTCAGAGAGATTCCTAAATTAAAACTACTCTTAAGATTAACAATTTAAATGATGAAATACTTGGAATGGACCAATCCCTCATAAACTAATTCCTGCTTAACCCAGATGAATTTGCAATCTCACAGAAATAATGCAATCTTCTAAGGTATTAAAATTTTCAGATTATGAACATTCATCCAAGACAACCCAATTGCAATTGAAATGAATAAATCTCCACAATTGAACTAACCAAAATGAATATAAAGGTCCAGGCTAACTTTGCAAAGCAACTAACAATCAACTAGTTGCAAAAAGTATGGACCATGGATTGTTGCAAACACTTCAAGCATCAAATCATAAACACCATTGAATCAAATCTAACATACATCTAATAACCTTGAGCAATTTCAATGATAGAATCATAAGAACCATGCAAGATAATTCAACACAAAAGAGATCACCAAAAAATCACAATGTCATCAATTGTATTGAATCACCGAATTTCAACAATAATTCCAATGTTCTGTTACAACACTTGCTCAGAATGACTTAATTTCTACCTCTGCTCTACTGCTTAATTCGTTCTAAGAACTATCTGTCTTTTCTATTCTATGTTCTCTATTCTATATGTTACAAATGAGGTGAAATGCCAAATTTATAGGAACCTCCAAAGCATGTCGGCCTAGCTGGGATTTACAATTATAAAATAGCCACAAAAAAGTCAACCCAACAATAATAAATGGCCATAAAACAGGTCAGCCCAAGGAGAATCCAAAATAAAATGAATTAGCATTAAATGCTTGAACTCAATCCAGGACGGCCAATGGTGGAGTATCTTGAATTTCTTTTATAGATTAAACTTCATCTCTTGAGCGCTCAACGACCTCTTCCCAATCAATCTTAGGGGACTGATATTAATCCATAATGGCAGTATGAGAAGCTGCATCATCAAACGAGTGTTCAACAACTGGGTCTTCATCGACTGGAAAGCATATATCTCGCCACCATTCCTTCAATTGCTCCAACTCTGCTTTCTTCTTTCGATCATCACATCAAGAAAGAGATGCGCCTACCATGAATATCAATCAGGGAATCCTCAACTTGCCTACTCTGCTTATATATCTTCATCTGAACCATCTCCTTCCAGCTGCTACCATGCTAAACTCAACCTGCACTCAGGAAAAACCAACATCAATATCCATTATAACATGAAGATCAAGATTAGCCCATTATCAGTAATGTATTCATCATCCAAATAAATTCAAACACAAATCAAAATCAACCCAAAAACACCATTAAAGTGCAATCTACACAGTTCAGGATTTCAAGCCCTCTGCAGAATCCAGGCCAGGAAGGAATTTAGGGGAAATCCAGGCCAGCGGATTTTCCCGAAGAAGGCACAAAATCAACCATAGATCATCAAAATTTAGAAGAGATGCAATTACTAGTGTAATCTATCAATTTAGAGCATGGAATGATAATAATTTATCATTAAAATCGTCCATTTCACCCAATTTTTACGTTTCACAAAGCTTCCCAGGGAATTCGGAAAAATCCGGCCAGACCGGAATTCTGTGAAGTCCTCAGAATCCCAAAAAACCATTTCACACCCATAACACAGAAGGTTAGACGGAGTCCAGAAAAATCCAGGGATGCAGAAATTCCACGAAGTCCTCAGAATCCTGAAAAACCATCATCACGCTTGATTTTCACCTGATACAATCAAATGCTCATGAGTTATGAATCCCCTGAGCTCGAATTGGACCCAATTCATGTTTTCTATTAATTCCTTTGGATCAAGACTACCTAAGGCGCTAAATGATGAATGTTCATAACAAATCAATGCCCTAGATTCGACTGTTAAAACCTCTGCCATGGGTGAAAGGAACTAGCTCATATTAAACTTGGATTGAGCTTGAATGCACTTAACAAGGAACCAAACTAACACCTGGACCTATGGGGCAGGATGCGAAACATTTTGTAGTGCGGAACACCATTAAAATCCGACTGGCTAACTAGGGCGGAATACAAAATATCCTCAAACATCAAACACAACCCTAGTTTGAAACATTTGATCATTAAACATGCAAAATAAAGCTCCCAGATGGACATAAAAGGACCCTAAGCAACCAATAACTAACACTTCAAAGGTAGGGATCAAAATTACATACCACAAGTGGATCAGATTCAACCACAAGGAAAATGAGTAGTGAACTGGGATGTCCTAGCAACCAGATCAACTCGAATGCAAGAAATTCAAGTGTCCAAGCAAGTAAATCAAGGAATCCAAATGCCCAAATCACCAAATCCCAAATGAAAAAGCAATACACAATGAAAGATGGGAGAAAATGGTGCAAAATTTGATTGTACCAAGGTGCATTAATGAAGCCAACAAGACAAGCTAGAGAAGTTCGGAAACCTGAAGAGACAACAGACTTCCAGAAAAATCTGACCAATGCGAAATTCTGCGAAGACTAGAGATTCCCGAACCACCGCATTTAGCCAGAGTTTGAATGAAATCCGGGAAACTCCAGACGGGGTGGAAAATCCTGAAACAGTGCAAAAACCTGAACTTGGCCCAAAACTTAAGTTTTTCAATGTGCAACTTAGTGGGATCACCTAGGCAAGCAAGATAAACACTTTAAGCTCATGCCAAGGCAATGCAAATCCTCAAAATCAAAGGGTCAAAACAATAAGAGCGAAAGCAAAAGAGGGTTCCTGTTTTTAGCGGGGCGTGTGTGCAAAAACTGCACAACAAATGGCGACTTTGCTAGGAAAATGCTCCAAAGCATTTGATGATGAACAAGAATCATGAACCCAGAATCTCTGGTTTCGACCTCACTAGCAGAAAAAAAATATCAAAATGCAAGAGTAAAGAATCAAAACTAAAGGTGGACTGAACCCTTCATAGACTGAAAATCCAAGTGTGTACACATGAGTTCATTTCCCTCCTTGAGCTATTGCAAAAACCAAGTTCAATCAGGTCAGGCTATGTAAAGATTCTAACTCCAAAAGAAACCTGGATAGATCCTCGCTACTAGTCAGGCGTCTATAGCCTCGACGAGGTTATCGCTATGACTCTCCCGAACATAGCTCTATTCCCAGCCAGGCGTTCATAGCCCTGATAGAGATATTCAAACACCCCTGATAAGTTGAATTTATTTGATTTTCAATATTTTCTCTTTTCTTCTTTTGATATTCTTTTCTTTTCATTTTTTCATTTCAACTTGTGAATAATGAAGTTCACACTCAGGGCTGAGAAGCAAAGTGGAACTGAAGTAGAAATAATTTTTTTCACCTGACAAGACCTCACAAGGATCCTACCGCAACTTTAGGATTTTTAATATGTATAAAAGATATAAGATTTCAAAATATTTCAAATTCGAATCAAACCAGTGACACATCCTATTTAAATCAAACATTCAGACTAGTTGATGATAATGAAGACCTCAACCATCCATTCAGAACACGTGATTAAAGTTCATCAAGGAAATACTCAGAACAGTCCTAGACAAAATAATATTTTCCATGCAGGTGCAACAAATCTAGAAGAAAATA
>VDFB02281922.1:0-35940 GCA_007258455.2 Sequoia sempervirens
ATTGCTAGTACCCAATTTCTGCAATATTTCGAGATCGGACCACCTTTCTGCAATTTCTATTGACATTAAAAGTAGCCGTCGACGACACTTTTGTCGCTAAGTTTTGTACTATTACTATTATATTCATTGTGGGGCGGTGAAGCTGTCTTACCTGATAGTTTCGCTACTAGTGGACTGAATGGGACGCTCATTGACCGCTGCTAGTTGATGTAAACACGCGGCCTATAATGAAAAGTAAGTTGCTGAAATCTCGGAAATAATGATAATATTATGAAATCCTCATTTTATCGGAATCTTCCGTTTAACCAAAATTTATAATAATTTTATGAATAACTTTTAAATTAAAAATAGTTTATAGGATTGTTAGTCGAGGGGGAGAGGGAGGGGGGAAGAGGGAGAGGGAGAGGGAGAGGGAGAGGGAGAGGGAGGAGGGATGGCGAGGGATGGAGGGAGAGAGAGGGGCATCTATTTTTAAATCAATTTTTTACATAAAAGTTTAATAGGCGTTTAATTGAAACATAAGACTAATTGAACCCTCACTCTAATTGAATCTTAACCTTAACCATAACCCTAATTTAACCCTTATTGAATTCTAACCCTAATTAAATCCTAACACGAGCCCTAACCCTAACTCTATTTGAACCTCAACCTGAACATTAACCCAAAGTTTTATCAAAGAACCCTAACCCTAATTAAACCCTAATCTTTATCCTAACCCTTACGAACCCAAACCTTAACCCTAATTGAACTCTAACTCTAACTCTAATTAAATTCTAACCATAATTAAACTCTAGAACACTCTTTTTAATTGAACCCTAACCCTAACCCTTGCCCTAGTTGAACTCTAGCTCTAACCCTAACAGTAATTGAATTCTAGCCTTAATTGATCCATAATAATAAGCCTAATTAAACTCTAAGGTCCTAACTTCATCCTTTACCATATATTCCTAACCCAAACCCTACTTCTTCAATCTTATTGTATAACCCTAACTGTAACTTCAATCTTTATTGTATAATCCTAACACTAACCCTAACCCTAAGTGAATACTTACCTTAATTGAACTCAAACCCTAACCTTAATTAAACCATAATTGAACCTTATCTCTTACCACCCTAACCATATTAAACCCTAATTGAACCATAACTCTTACCACCCTAACCCTAATTGGCCCCTTACCCTAAACTTAACACAAGCCTTGACTATTTAACCCTATTTGAACACCAACCCTAACCCTAACCACAAGCTTTATCAAAGAACCCTAACCCTTATTGAACCCAAACATTAACCCTAATTGAACTCTAAACCTAGCCCTAATTAATCCCTAACCATAATAAAAGTCTAATCCTTATTCAAATTGAACCCTAACCCTATCCCTTACCCTAATTCAATTCTAATCATAATCCTAATTAAACTCTATCCATAACTTTGATCTTTATTATATAACCCTATTCCTAACCCTAACCTAAATTGAACCCTAACATTAACCCCAAGTGAATATTTACCCTAATTGAAATCTAACCCTAACCTAATCCTAATTGAACCCTAACTCTTTACCATAATTTAACCCTAACCCTAATTGTCCCTACCCTAGCCTTAACCCTCACCCTAATTGAACCATAATCCTAACCCTAATTATACCCTAACAACAACCATAGGTGAACCATACAACTAAATCTAATTGAACCCTAACCCTAAATTAATTTTAACCCTAAATATAACACCAACCCTATCCTTAGCCATAATTTTATCCTTGATTAGAATTGATGTTAATTCTAATATTATGTTATTGTTAAAATTTCATATAGATTCATATGGTTAGGTTAGGTTTGGAGTTAGAATTAGTGATAGTGTTATAATTATTGCTAATGTTATATATGTTAACTTAAGGTTATATATTCTAGAGTTAGAAAATTTAGAGTTAGGGGTAAGGTGAGAATTAGTGTTACTATTAGAATTTCATATATTTTTTACAAAGATATATATGCTACAATTAGTGTTAATTTTAGGGTTAGGGTTGGGGTTAGAGTTAGAGTTAGAGTTAGAGTTAAGATTAGGGTTAGAATTAGTGTCAATGTTAGAGTTAGGGATATAATTAATGTTAGTGTTAGAATTGGTGTTACTATTAGAATTTTATATACAATTTGTATTAGAATTATATATTTAATAAAGTTAACAAAATGTTATATATGTTAGAGTTAGAATTAGGATTTGTGTTGGTGTTAGATTAAGATTAGTGCCAGAGTTATAATTCGTGTTTAAATGAAAAAGGGATCCTAGGACTAGTGTATAGCTCACTATGGTCAATCCATTTTCAATTAACATTAGATGCCAAATCGAAAAGGGTGTGAGATTGGCTAACAACCTCAAAGGAGAGCCAATCTGCTCTAGATCTAGTTCTATAATTATCTTGGAAATTGATTGAAATTAATTTGGATTTATTCAATTGATTTGACTACAAAACCTAATTTAAAAATTGATATATTGAACCCACTAAGAATAGTGGATTTGTCCAACTTGCATATCCACGTCATCTTTGAAGTCCTTGGAGAGGTCTTTCTACACATAGATGAATTGGTGGGGATGAGTTGAATAGAAATTTTCAAGTTCTATGCATACTATAGTTCCTAGAGAAGATGTTATTTAAAGCAAAAAACTCCAGCAAGACAAGGGGAGATTAGGAAACTCGACCCAAATGAGAACTTGAAGAGTCTTGTTTTTTGAAACAAAAAAACCATGAGTCCAAGGTTTGAAAACTAGAAGGGAAGAATGGACAAGTCAAGTGTCCTGCTTGAGGATAGCCTCAACATAGTTGGCCTTCGCAAAACAAAAGAGAAAAAAACTCTTTGGTGAGGTTTTGCATGATAGTAAACTAGATCCCATGAGGGGTCCAAGCTTTGCCAACCCAATCTCTACGCATGCTTTCAAGAGGGATCCTACCCACAAAATATTCAACTAAAGTGAAATTCTCCAACCATTTACAAGCATTGTCAAAATTAAGAATAAATAGAACCACATCCGATGGTGTTCTAGGGGACATATCTCATAGAACACTGTTGATAAAAAAATTAAAGTTGTTTGGGTGAGGAAGCTATTGGACGTTGCCATCAAGCTTTCAACTCGAGCAATAGTAATAACAAAGAAAAGAAAACCAAAATCATATAAAAGGAACAGGAAATGTCTACAAGATAATTACCATAACCCAATAAAAAAACAAAATATCCTATATAAAAACAGTGTGATGCAAATGCATAGTAGACCGAGTTACTCTCTCAGCCTCCTCCTCCAGAATCTTTAGTGTAGCTTTTCAAAGTCCTAACAATATTATCTAATTCATTGTTTGGCGCACACTCAAATGGCTTAGGCTGGAAATGGTGAGTATGAGAAAAGTCACAAACGAAATGGTAACCGGATATATAGGAGCAAAGGTATGCTAAACCAGGCTACAGTGTCAATGCAAACTTGGTATGTGATATTTAGGGAAACCACAAGTTGGGGAAAGTTGCCTCACAAGTATACCTTTCGGTCATGCCTGAAAGTTGCGCACATTAAGGTGAATGTTCCATTGCAAGATGTAACAAGTGCAGTGGAATGGAAGAATGGCAACACAAATGACAGACTTGTTAACGCGAGTGATGGAACTCTTTCTGGTGGAAGGCAATTCTAAAGTTTAGCCATCTTCAGTCAAGTCAAAACTCAATAATGAATCTTTGAAAAGTCCCTAATGCTACCTAATGTGTGCTCACTGCTCAGAGGATTTCCCATTTCACCGATGTAAAAACAAACAATAGCACCGAAAGTACGATAGTGGAAAAGTTGAAAAGTATAAATTAACGATAAATCCAGTCAACAGCTATTACAATAGTGCAAGAAGTACAAAAGTTGAAATGTAGAAACACAAATCCAGTCAAGAGCTACTACAATGGTCCAGAAAGTATGTGTAACACACCATCTCCATCTTACTTCAAATAAAATAATAGTAGTGCGAAACATAGCTACAAAAGAGCAGTCAACAACAAGATTAAGATGTATATAAAAGTCTAAAGTCTTAGAGACCTAAGAAAAGTGGCACAATTCGGAAATAAAAAGGGCAGTAGAAACAAGTTTGTCCGATATGCTTAAATCTGACGTGCAAAAGAGGGCAAGACTTTTCTCAGCATGGAAATTACGTATCTGCTGTTGTTTTTTTAACTTGTATTTATCCAACTGTACTCCTTTATACCGTTGTGTTTCACTATGTACTTGAGACAGGAGAATTGAAGCATAGAAGATGAAGCTTTCAAGGGATAACGAAATGTAATTTGTGAGAGTTTGTTTTCTTATCTCAAATCCTGCACATTATTATGATCGCCATTGATTTTTCTCTTTGGAAGTAACAATGTAATGCACGATAAAAAACAAGATAAACTCAAAAAAAGAAAAAAGATACGACTAATAGATTTGGTTACACGTGAGAGCTATGTTACAGAGCTAGACAATGCTAAATTCATTGAATTTCTCTTAGTTGAATATACGCAATAGTTTTAATTTTCTGCTTTTATATAATTATGTCTGTCATATTGCTTGTGAAGGGCGTGAAATCTCTTTCTCAAGTTTATATTTGCATGGATTTTGTTTTCATTTAAGTGGAGCTTGGCTGTATATTGCCTTAATATATACCGAAGTTATCGCTAACTAGCAAATGTCGTCCAATTATATATATATATATATATATATATATAATCATCTTTCTTGCTAGAAATGATTTTTTTATTTAAATGTATTGTAATATTATGACTAGCACTTGCATCTAAAAGAGGTGTAAGGATTATGCAAATAAAAAATTATATATATGTTAATATGTTAAAGAGTACATGTTTGTGCAATGGGTGCATATGGATGCATTTACTACAAATTCCAATTGCATTTATCAAGATTAAATAATGGAATGAAATAAACTTACACAAATCTAGATTATTTCCTTAAAGAAATTAAGTATTATTTGATTTTGAAATAGTTGCATGCAGATGTAAACATAAAGCAATGTAAATGAAAAAGTAAAGTTGTTATCAAATTGGCAAAAAACACTACAAATGGAAATAAAATTTTCCCATCTATAGTGTAGAAAAATGTATCCCTTTACATTTTCACACTTGTTTGGACACTCCCTAATAAAATTGGGCTTCTTTATGCCTTATTTGGTCATATTTTGCATCCACAAGTCTTAATTAATGGATCTTTCTGAAGATGATCCCGACATGTATCAAGTGACGAATCATAATCTACTTATTTTGGTTTGTATGGCCTAGATTTAGTGATCTGGGACTCATACGCCACCATGGGCATATGGGTCCCAGCTAGGTTTTGGGGCTCAGATCTAAATTTAACATAAACTTAAACCTTTATTGAAAAATGTGTCCCAAGCTTAGGACTCATACACCATAGCTAGCGCATGAGTCCTGCTTAACTTGGACCTAATTTTAAATTCAATTCTTGGTGGGATTTTATTCTCCTAGATCTTATGTTGGCTTATAGTGTTGTAATTTCAGGAAATTTGGCATAAACAAGTATTAATACAAGGTTATTTCACATATTTTCTCTTAGCAATTTAAGTGATCTTATGAGCATTCAAGAGTTGATTATCAAACATTTTGGAGAATTATTCAAGAATCAAGCATTATGTCAAATTCATCATGCATCATGTTTGTTTTGAGCTAACATTTGTGATGTAGGTATCTTATGATTCAAGCAAGTATTCAAGTCAAGATCCATAGCATACAATCAAGAGTCAAGATCTACATTCATGGTAGTCATCACATACAAGTTTGCAACTTTTTGTTCAAGGGTTTGGTGAGTTGCAACATTGCATATTTGTTCATTCATCATTCATCATTCCTCCTTTCTATTTCATTTCATTTCAAAGTTTGATTACCAAAATAAAGTTTGACCAAGAAAAACCTCTATCACTAACAAAATAACATTTTTCCCTCTCTTTGATGTGTGATTTCAGATCTAGGTGGTTTAGGTTGAAGATCCATTGAAGAGAAAGATTGGAGAAAAGTTGTCAAGTTTTCAAAATTGTTTGCAAGATCACAAAAAGTCACCTACAAAGTAGAATTCCATGTTTTAGAACCAGAGATTTGGCAGGAGAGAAGCTACAGGAAAGTCTTAGGGGATATCAGAATTTTAGAGCAAGCTTGATGCTAGGACTAAATCACCACTTGTGGCATATGAGTCCCAATATACCTATTTTCAAACTTTTTGTATAGATCTCGATTCAACAATTCTAGATTATGGTTTCAGCTTGAAACCTAAACTGGGACTAAATCACCCCTAATGGCATGAGTCCTAGTGTGCATCAAAAAGTAACATTTCTAGGATTTCATACCTTCACTTAAGCTTCTTCAATTTCTAGGTGCACCTCTATTTAGGGTATGTGCAGGATCGTGATGGGCCAAAAAGTGGCAATATGATGGCTATGTGTAGGGTATGTGGCTGACAACATTTTTTATCCAAAATTGATGAAACAAAAAGGGTTTAAATAAAGGATATTCTCAGCTTTCCACCAATATAAATTATTTTTTGAATTTAATAAATAATTATTATTCATTTTCTATTTGAATTATGACTAAAGTCCAGATTGATAGGCTAATTGAAAAACATCTATAACTTTCAAATGGTATTACATTTTTTGAATCTAAAATATGTGTCACATTATATGCTTCGCATATGATAGGATTAAAAATAAATAAATTTCATGAATTTTTGACCAAGTTAAGGTGGTTAGACATATAGGTTTTATATTTTTAAAAGTTGTAATAAAAATTCATAATTAATTATTTACTTGGAAAAAATTACAAAAAAATATGCATCACATCGAGACATGAGTTTTCTACTTACATATAAAATATTATAAAAAATATTATCATTTTATTGTGGTTAGGGTGGTCAGACAGACACCTACTTCTTATTTTTTCCCTAAAATTTAAGTACTACTGCATTGAAATTTCAAATTTTCACCAAATAATTGTTTTTTTAAAAATAAACCTAGTAGTTTAGAAACTACATTTAATTTGCTACAGATTAGACTATTCTTACGTATTTTTGAAATAATATAGATAACTTATTCAATTTTTTATGTCAAGTTGCCTATCTTTGATTTTTCTGAATTTTTCACCACTTAAGGGCCTATTTTTTCCATGATGATAATGAGCATACCCTTTATCCTCAGTTTAATGTTTTGATTTGAGTTCATTTATAGTTCATTTTCTTAAGCTTGCATATCAATTTCATTTTCTTGTCTTTCCAAGCCCTTGCTTGGTGGTGAACACCCTTTTAGCCTTTAATCACACCCTAGGACACCTTATTGCAAATATTTTTCCCTCATTTCATCCCTTGATTGAGATCTCTAAGGTTTCCTTGAGTGAAACATAAGGAAAATAAGTGGAAAGATCCTAAACCCTAGTTCTATCTTCCAAAAATATTAGAACTCCCCACTTCATTTTTCTACATTTCTCATCTAGTTGGCAAATCAATATTTATCTTGTTTTTATCTAATAAGTGAGATTTTGGAGGATTTCATCTATATTTTAGAGCTTTTACCATTAAATGGTAGATGAAATACTTTTAAATGGTAGCTAAAACTTGTTTTCTGACAACTCAATCTAGTTATTTACGAGACTTGTTTTAGACTCATATCTCACACTATATTGAGCCTATTAACTAATTATTATTTTATGAAGTTAATGTTTTGATGAGTCAAATGTAGGTTTTTTGTTAGAACATATATAAGACATGGTTTAAGGGTAATAATGGAGTGTATTATTATTTTATATTAGTTTATGATTAAATATATTTGATTTTTGAATGATTTATTTATATGATGGTCAATATGATTTAGATATAGAAAATGTTTATCATTTATACTATTAAGTGTTCACAAGATCTATTATATTTTTATCATGCAATAGAAAATATAGATTTTAAACATGATTGGTGAATGTATCACTCGTAAAAGTAATATAGATTTAGATACCCATTTGGAAGATTCTTGTTCCAGCACAAAAACCAATATTTTGGACTAATTCGCCCAGCTTGGTGAATGAGTCCCACTTAGCATTGCTGGTGTAAATAAAGTCTTTTACCTAGTTCATTCATTACTAAGGGACTTATTTACACATGTTAAGTTTACTCCGTTCATAGGAAGGAATCTTTCTAGAAGGTGTTAGTTGTCATTAGTTATCTTATCTTTTGACTTGTAACACATGGGAACCTAGGTAAGTGTGATTAGCTGTCTCATGTCATATGATTAAGACACTTGTCATAATATTATGACATATTGTATCTCACCTTGGCTATATAACCAAGGGGTCTCTTTCATTATACACAATCACAATCATATCATTAAATCACATTGATAAGAATACAGTCTAGTCTTGTCACATTCTATTCTCTCTTTTTGTGCTTTTCATTTGATCTCAAGATCTTGGTAGTTATAACCAATTATAACAAGCATTAAAGGTAGAAATTCCAATGTTTCAAATCTCCTTCCAACCATCTCCAGATTTTCAGGTGTACACAGTCCTTCTTGTAGCTTTATGTTTTGTTTCATTTACATTTCTAAGTCATTTAGTGAAGCTTTACATTGAATTAGGGTTTCACATTTCATCTTGCATTATATTTTGCACTGCATTTTTCTTTCCAAGTTATTACTTGATGGTGAACTCCTTATTAGTTTACAATTAGCCCCAAGGACAACCTTGTTGCAAGATCATTTTCCCCTTTGCATTGAGATCTCTAGGGTTACCCTTGAGTGGAATAGCTTGAAAGTGGGTATGGTTTATGTCTTAAACCATACAATAGAACTCATCCACCATTTCAAGTGGTTCCATTATCATTAATAAGGGTAGAAAATTATGTTAGTATGTGTGCATCAAACAATGAAAATAATGATTTGGTGTTTGTATATAAAAATAAAAATGGATGTGAGACATTGCATTGTATCTTGTGTACTTGGGAATTTCAACCTATAGCATTTTTGTTAAGAAAGAGTGCATGTGTAAATACTAATATGTATCCAATGTTAGCACATACATTCAAGGAAATAGCCTATGCATCTCACAATGAAATATATGCTCAATAAGAGGCACATGTATATTTTGGTGAATGCATGCTTAGTGACTATACACATTTCACTACTTTAGAACATATATGTTCCTAGTGTGGTACAAAGGCTAGACCTATTTGTAGAAGAATTTAACATGATTTTTAGCTAGATGTTGGAGTAGTTTATATCATTGACTATTTGTGAAGGCATTTGTAGATGCTACAAGTAACCACATACATTGAAAAGTTAGATTGGAGGATTTCATATTAGTGTGGCCTATACAACATATCATAGATGTCATATATTAGGGCCTATAGATTGATGAGAAAAGTGTTGGTCAACATATGACATAGTGAGATAAGCATGTTTCATTTGGTGATAGGAGATATGACAATTACCTTGGAGGATGAATAATAGATATTATGGATCTTAATTTTTAAAATATAAATTATGATAAATATTAGGACCTAGAGGGGTAATTATAGTGACTCTTTAGGAGGAGTGATCTACCTAATAGGATGCTATCATTCAACATGGATGTATATATTGGGATAGTGGAGAAGCTTCCTATAGTATTAATAATTCTTTCTAGTAGTATCTTATTTATTAACAATACTATGAGATTATTTACTATTGGTTTAGTGAGCTATTTTTCCAACATGAGTAGGAGCAATAGTGAGTTCATATTGGTCCACACATCTTTTCTCAACTCAATAGAGATATGCAAATTTTTAGATATAGGGTTAGGTGGAGCATTAGCTTGGTTATATTGCTACAAGTCTAGGATTAGGAGAATAGAGCCATTCTCAAGCCTATATATGATAGAGGAGAGAAATAAATGAGTGAGTTGTAAGATTTTTCATATAGTTTTATTTTAAAGTATAGGCATCTTAGGGACCTAGATTACTAGAGCCAATTCATGGGTGAGGTTGATACAATTGTATGGGCTAGGGTGAAAGAAAAGGCTCCTCAAAAATATGTTATTTGATTTTTATTCAACACCATTCCGCATTATTTGTAGGTAGATCACTAGCTCATTGATAGATATATGCTATATAGGGTACAATGCTAGATAAAATTGCAACATGGGGTGTTTATTGATGGTTAGCATGTGTTTGAATGTGTGATGTAGTAGGAGATAAAGTGTGCATTTGTTATGGACCTAAAATTGGCATGTATTAGTTGCTAGTTAACTTTGTGATGGTACCATGGGACCATCGAGAGGATGTAGTAGATCTGTAAGAACCACAATTGACTATAGGGATTAATGGTGATGGAGATCAATGATATTGGAACTTCCAAATTAGGTGGAGGCACAAGATAATATTAGGGCTATTTGGGAGGAGTTATAGAGGTACAATATTTTGAGTAAAGGGTCAAGAGCATAGGCACAAGGATAGGCTCCAATTCCTGATCAAATTAATCCCAAACATAGGACTAGAAACAAGGTCAAGGTTAGGAAGGAGTTGATATCAAGGATATAAATGAACAAGGAACATAGGGGTAGGTTCAAGAGTATATTGAGAATGATAACCCTAAGGATTGATGACATTTTATAAATGGGGAAAAATTGTTTACAACTTCTTCACACTTCAGCGGTGTTTTCCCATTTCTACTCTATTTTGGACATTGTTTTGAAGCATTCTTAGTCCCTTCATTTTTATTTCTCTTTTAGCAAGTATTTTTTTAATGAGGTTTTCTCCTCTTTCTTTGACTATAAATCATTTTTCATTTGTACATGGGTACCCCATTAGGCCTATTTGTTAGGACCAATATTTTTATTTTTATGCATTCATCATTGAAGGTTTTAGCTTTTCCATAAGTTGCACTTAAGGGGGTGTTAGAGTAAAATGATATTTTTCTAATTAATTATAGCTCTTTTCACGCTAGAATCTTAAGCTCATTTAGGTCATGCATTTTTTTTCTCAAGTTTCATTTATTTATTTATTTTTGTATTTTTTCTTTTATAAGGATTCATCATTGTATCATTCATAAAAAAAATCATATTCATTTAATGATTCATTCCTTTCTAGATAAATTGTATATTTGGTCTCTATAGTAATTATTTTATTTAAATGTTTGATTACAAATGATCCTTTAGAGTTTCAAGGTTGAAGAATCAACTCCAACATTCACACCATCATTATCATGAATGAACCAATGTATATCCAAGGAACTTGTGTTGACAAGAGAATTTAATTTCTTGGGATGCTCTCAAAACTTTGGTCATCTTGACTAGGAATAATTTTAGATTTGAATTTTCCATAAACTACCACTCTTTATGGTATTCACATATGATCACTTGCTAAGATTAACCCTTTATCAAAGTTCATCTATTCATAGATTTATAGTTCTACAAACAAAAGGTTTGTACTATTTTTTACCTTTTACATAAAAATATTAGGTTATTTTAGATAGATTTTAAAGCCAAATTCAAGCTTGGTATTCAATATATATAAAATCTTACCAAGCTATTTTGGCTTAATTTCACCCTAATATGTTCCACTAGTTTTTGATTCACTACACTTTAAGTCATCATAGAAGGAATCAAAGTGGTTCTTAGATACACTTTTGTAGAGATAAAAATATAGTAAACTCCATATTATTCGCTCTATATTAACCTACCTATGACTACTATATTAAATGTAGATTATGTAATACTTTTTTCTACCTCTCATTAGAGATGCAAGTTTCATATAGTTTGGGATTTTTTGGTTGAGCCTAAACTAGCTCATTTTTCGTAGTGTCTTTTCTATTAGGGTCTTTGTATGGAACCCCTACTAGCTCATTTGGGTGTGACAATCTTGCATTATCCTTTTTTTAGTCATTGGGAATCCATCAAACATCTATTCTAATTTATTCTCTTAGTACTAAGTTACATGGTGTTTGATTCATAACTTCTTTAATTCATTTCACCCTAAGCCTTTCTCATAGCATGTGTTACTCAACAATTGGCCCAATAGTCTAGCTATATATACACCTAGATATGGCATTCTTTCATAGTGAAGATACTATATTTAATTTAGAAAGATAGAAATACTACTTTCTTTTCTATTTGATTTGTGGATAAGAACTTTACTACATGATAAAGCCAATATCTAATATATAATGGTATGTTGTAGATTTAGGTCCAAGAAAATAAGGTATCCTTAGAGGTTAATCATTTCTAGGTATTAATTTAGCACATGGTCAGTGACCCTTGTATATTTTCTTTTGTGCCTCCTAACCTAGCCAACAAAGATGTTCATTCACCATGATAACATGCCTCTCTACCATGCTAGTGTCAACAAGCTCAAGTTATAACTCCAATCAAAGTCACCATGGCTAGCAACACTCTTCATGACCTCAATATTATGGGTGAATTCCTCTAGCAAATGGATAATCCTTATCTTTGAAAAAGACCACTCTATTTTTTTGGATAATGGATAATTTTCCCACCTACATCATACCATCTCATGTGTGCATACTATTTATCAATAAACTTAAAAACTAAGATTGAGATGACATCATGAGCTAGGAGCCCATTCTAAATAGCCATGAATTCTAAGAGGTTTGGGGTTATCTTGAATTATGATCCCTTTCCTCTTCTTATTGATATATTCATGGTGGACTAATTATTTCACTGCTCCCTTTTTTTCCTTTGGGAATTTTCATTGACTTCTTGAGGTACAATTCCATTCCACCTACTTTTATGTGGATTATGTATTATATTTTTGTCTTTTAATATAAGGATATAACATTATTCATCATTTAAAAAAAAAAATTGCACTCCAATGAATATAAATGAAAAGAATTATAAAGAAGTAGTGTATGCTAGAATCATCTACAAAAACATCAAAGATAAATTAAAGTAATAAATGTCAATGGTGCCTAAATTCAAAGAAATTTGAAGGTATTAGAAAAGAATCTTTCAAAGGATTACACACTAATATATAAAACAAACATACTATACATTTAATTCATATATTTGTAAATTGTATTCCTTATGTAACAAGATTGCAAATCATATAATACATTTTAATTTTATTTTCAATCAATAGAAAAAAAAAATTTGTTCCAATTTACTATTAATTTAAGATGTTATTATCTATATAATTAATAAGTGAAATAATATATCTTCTACTATATCTCTCTAGTTTTATTTCTAAACATATTACTTAAAAATGTAATTTACAATAAGATGCAAAGTAATAATACATTAGACTAAGTAAAGATGAATATATATGTGTAATATGAAATGATTAACTTCAATGAGAAGTTAGGTCAAAAAATTGGAATGACAAATTTGAGAGTAAATTCTCACCATCATAAAAAAATTAGTGTTATTTGAAAAGAGTGAACCGTTTTGACTCTAAGACTTCGAAACATTGACAATATTAGATTATCACCTTATATTTTGTATGATACTCCAAATGAGCCCAAATAAAAATAGATTCATAATCAAAACTACTAAATTTGGATTGGAGTTATCACCCCTCATCTTATCCTCACCTTGATGGTATGTACCATAGGTGTAAGCTCAAGTAAATGGTAACCTTTAGGTATGCATGAGGTTTAACACAGACTAACATTTATTAAATGAAACAAAGCTTAATTCATTGGCCAAAGTTCCCTTATGAAGTGAAATGAGTTTACACTATCTCAGCCTTATTAGCATAAATTGTAGACATGTGAATGTGACTTGGCATTACAGTATAAAGACCTCATTAAATTATGACTTGAAGACAATGGGGGTCTTTACATGAGTGTGCATTTAATTTTACAGCCTTTTAATAATTAGATTCAACAAACTTAAATATAATATACATAATAATAGAGTTTTAATATTTTAGAGCTTTTTTTAATATATTATACAAAACAATGATTTTATATTGAAATTGTGTTTGTAATTTATTTAAATAATTATCTAATCTTGTAGGTCTTAACAATGATGTAAAATTTATAATATATTATGCGTGATCCAAAATATTAATGTAAAATAAATTTTACATAAAAAATCTAAAAATTAATTTATGTTCAATATTATGGATTGTAGAAATATGATGTCTTTAATTGTAAAGTTATTCAATAAATTCAAATATATCATGTTTGTATACACACAAGAATAATATAAGGTATATATTTTTTATCATTTGAAATAATAATGAGATTTAACTTAACAATATTTTAGTTAGTTTTTTATCCTCTTTTTAATAATAGATCATGAAGTTTAAGAGCTGAAAATTAGCTCAAACCCCAAAATCACCTACAAATAAAAAAGATAGAGAGTATGGCAAGATAATAGCTTGCTTGATAGAATATGAGACAACTAAGATAAGATAATATTTAAATACCAAAAGATAAGATAATATTTAAATGACAACTAAGTTTTTTTGGAAGATCTCTAAGACCTAAGTAAACTTACATGTGAATAGGATCTACTAGTGGACTAAATAGGTAAAATACATATTAACACCAACAAAGGTGTGAAATGAAATATCGATACAAAGAAAACTACACAATCAGAACATTTACACATTCATTACATGGACAATGAAGAAATCATATTTTCAATTAATACTTTAATTTCAACTTATTATGGGTTTGAAATGATAATGCTTTTATGTTTAATCTTTCAATACATAAAAATTATCCACCAAAATACATACACACTATTTATTCAAAAAAATATTTGTTATTTATCTCTATATCTCTATATATAATTAAATATAAAATTTATTATTCAACAACAATAGCAAAATATATATTGTTATACAATTAAAATGACATATAGATTACAAATTACAAACAATAAATAACTTAAAAGTAAATATTCGATCACTCTTGCCTTTATTTTTACTATTATTTTTCTTTCTCTACC
The DNA here is from genome assembly GCA_007258455.2 of Sequoia sempervirens. NCBI lineage: Eukaryota > Viridiplantae > Streptophyta > Pinopsida > Cupressales > Cupressaceae > Sequoia > Sequoia sempervirens. The sequence goes on from VDFB02281922.1 coordinate 14,944, forward strand.
ATTTCTGTTCATGGCTAACGTTTTCCATACAAATAGAAACAAACCAATGCAACAACAAACTTACAAAAGATTTCACACCCTCTACAAGAAGTATAGTGGAAGCACAAAATTAAGATAACTACATATAACTGTAGCCCTCTAAGCCCTCGGGTCTTTTTTTTCTTCTTTTCAGATTATCTTTCGTTTTCCTCCTCTTCATTCCTCTCTTGATCTCTGCCTCACTGTTGCTGCCATGAATCTGGCCAGGAGAAAAATGAATGGGTATCATAGTAATGCGCAGGATTGGAGATGACACTGATGGAATAAACAAACAACAAACAACAAACAAACTCGCAATACAGATTTACTATCTTTGCGCTTCTCTCCACTAAATATATAGGATAATAGATCCCAACGTACTTCGCACGCCAAAGAAAAGTCTTTCCTTCTTTAAGACGTCGGATCTAAGAAGATAAGGCACAGTTGTTAGAACCGAATTTCCTGGTTATTTCCAGATCGGGTCTATCTGCAATTTCTATTCACATCCAAAAGTAGCCGTTAACGACACTTTTGTCGCCACGTTTGGTACTCTTACAATTTATATATGAATTGGGAAGGTGAGGGTGTTTTTCCTCATACTTTCGCTATTGTGTAGTAAAGGGAACGTTAATTGACCGAGTGTAATTGATGTAGACGCGCGGGCTATAATTAATGAAAGTCGTCGAAAACTTCGAAATGGTAACGTGTGCTCAACGGAACTCCTAATTTTAGCGGGATCCTCCGTTTCACCAAAATTTATAATACTATAAAACTGTAACTACGTTTAAAAGTTGTCCACAGTAAAAGTCTTTTCTTTTTCTTTGTTCTGTTGAAATAAAAGCAGAATACAATGAACAAATAAATAAGGACCTTTTAAAAGGAAAATCATCTTTGGCAGGAAAATAAACTTTCTTTACATCTAGGTGGTTCAACTTAAATAGTTGACGTATTGGTTATGTAAAGGTTTGATAGTTGATGTTAAATTTACAATATGTTGTTTCTTATGTGATAATATTTATCAACTCTTTTGTATATGTATGTATGAATGTGATCAAATTTTTATTACTTTTATTTCGATTCAAGTCAAAAATGTAATTCACTAAGTACTTAAGCTTAACTAGCTTCGTCTATATTAATCATATGAAATTCTTACAACTATTATGGACTAATGTAGTTTTGTATTGAATGTTATTCAAAAAAATAAATGTGAATCAAAATGGTATTTAGTTTGATGATTGAGAACAACTGTCTTTTATGAAGATCTTAGAATTTGATTTGTCATTTCCTTGGAAGTGATATCTCTTTGTTTGTATTGTCTCAAATCTTGTTGTTCTATATTCTTGTTTTGTTAATTGTCAAGTTTTCCCTTGTTGCTATACCTCCTTCTTTTCTTTGAAAACTAGCGATATTTAAAAGTATCTATAGAAGAGTGTTGATATCTAGCAAGTAGTAAGTGGATATGTTCTCCTAGGTCAACCCCAAAAAATGTAACATTAGAAGATCAATAGAGGATAAGAAAATACCCTAGAATGAATGTGCATATTTATGTTCCAAATTGAAGTGTTTCGCTATTGATTGTTCCTTAAATACTTATAGGATGAAATAGAAGATGATTAGATGTGAGAGGATGTGAAATAGATGAAAATGAATGCCTTTAAAAGCAAGCTCAAAGCACTAAATCACATAAACATGTTTTTAGCTAGCTCATGATAACTAATCAAATGAATATGAGTTGGCTAAATTTGAATTTGAACTATAAATTTTTGGGGGTCAAATATGTTAGAATAAATTAATTAAATATTTATCAGCACAGACCAACCAACATATCCACATGTAGTTGCCTAACATCACTCGCCACCACCCACCTCACCATCCATCATAGATTCTTCAACAACTCCTATGCCACATAAGCGATAAATTATAGATGTATTTTCTTATAAATTGAATACAACCAACAAGAAATTTGTTGTCTCCAATTAGCATCAACAAGATTTGTATGGTTCCTTGTGCATTGTTATTATTTTCATGGTATTAAAGCTTGAAAGAAGTGGGTATGTAATAGGGGACATGAGTATCAAGTGCCTCTACAAACCCCTAAAAAGGTAGCCAAAAAGGATTCTAAATGCAATAAATATTGTCAAGAAAATGGTTTTTCCCTCCTAACCTACCTCCAAAGTCCCCACTAAGAATAAAGCTTATTGCTAGAGAAATTATATAATATTATATCACTATATTTTTTACTCTAACCTATATATAATGTAGGATCCATGTTTTGTATAGCTCACTTATGTTGGACATATGGGTACTAGAATCTTGAGTGGGTTTTTGTTGTGTTAGTAATAATTGTATGAGTCTAGAGTTTGTCTAGTATGTATGGGTTGGATGAACATATAACTATTCTAAGGTGTGTAGAATATAAATTTTTCTAACGAATAACCAACAAAGATAGTTTTCAAAAGGGACAAAATGAATGAAGAAATCACAAAGACAATTCTAAAAGAGAAAACATGTAGGAGGGAAAATAAAATTTTATCAAAGATAATCATTTTTTTCTCTAGAAGAGCATGATCATAATATATTAATAACCTATTTAACTCCTCGATAAAAAATAAATAACACATATTATATTGATTTAGGAGCTAGCCTACATATGGATTACAACAAAAACTTCTTTAGTCCTTTAGAAGAAGTGAAAGGTGCAAGGATATTTTTTGAGTATTATAGTTCACATAAAATTGAAGGAATTGGTTCAACTTAAATGATGACATGGTGGTAGGAAATTAGAAGAGATGTGAATCTTGTATTTAAGTTAAGATCTTCTCTCAATAAATCAAATAACTCAAAATGGTTATAAGGTGGAGTTGTATTTAGATAAATTTCTAATAAAGAATATTAATGATGGATTCAAAATTGTTGCTACAAGAGTTTGAAGTGATAGAATTTAATTTTTTTTAGCATTTGTTGATAAGACAACTTAAATTACTACAAGTTCCTCCACAAGTGAGTTGTAGCATCAAATATTTGGTCATTTAAACTATCAAAGTTTGTGTATGCTTTCAAAAATGAAATGGTTGATGGACTAACTTAGAAAAGGGTAAATATAAATGTGTTTATAGGATTCTTATCTAGAAAATAATATAGGGACAAGTTTGAATTACGTGGAGGATAAGTAAATATCTTAAAATTTTCCATAGTGATTTATGTGGGCCTATGAATCACCCATCCAGGGGAGGAGCTACTTGTACATCTTAACATGACATTGATGATATTTCAAGGAAATTTTGGATTACTTCCTTAAGTAGAAATATAAAGTTTTTAGAAATTTTAAATATTTAAATAATTAGTGGAAAATAAAATTTAAAATAATATCAAGTGAATAATTATAGATAATGGTGGAGACTATGTTGATAACAAGTTCAAATATTTTTATAAATATCATGGAATCAAGAGCGAAATGTCTAACATATATACTCCTCAAAAATATGTTGGTGTTGAAAGGAATAATAGGATCTTAGGGGAATGGCATGGTGCATGATACAATATAAGAATCTTCATCTATTTCTTTGGGATGAGATTGTAAATAATATATCCAATATCTTGAATAGATCTCGTAAAACTTGTCTATCAAAAATCACTCCTAAAGAATCATGGAGTGGAAAGAATCCAAATGTTAAGTATATTTAAGTATTTAGATATGAGTAATGTAGAAAGATGAAATATTCCAAACCAATTTTTTTCCATTTTTTGAATGCAATTACAACAACATGCACCCGTTAGGGTTAACACTTAAAAACCAAAGCGATGCAGAATTCAACTCTAATCAAGGATGCGCCAGATGACGACGAGCATATGGTCAAAGGATCTCAATGCAATGCTAAAAGAGTAACTCTAACCAAGAATGTGCCCAAGGTGGACGAACATATGGTCAAAGGATCCCTACCAACTACTATGCTGAAGTAGCTCGACGTCAAGAATGTGCCTCCCAACCCAAGATGGAATTGGAGCTACCATATGACAAAGATGCTAAGTAATTACAATGCTAATTCAAAATGGAAATAGACAGCAAGACATCCTCTTCCACTTATTCAGTGGGTATTACAATGAAGTAAATGAAGCAGAAGTAAGATTGTTGATAGTACTACTGTTTAGCTTACAATGAATTAGAGAGTGCCTGCCAATAACATAGAATAAGAAGTCTAACAGAGCTGCAATATAGTATAATGTATCCTCAATGATCACAATGACTTTCAACCCAAACCCAACTCAAATGATAGAATTTACACAAGCAGATATAACAGAACAACTTAATATGCATAACCAACAACCCTAGAATCCACTAAAATGCTCACAACTCACTCAATACTTGCCAGAGTGACATGAGACTTGATGCAAACGAATGCTAGGATGATGAAAATGAAGACTAGACAAAGAAATAGATGACCAATTGAAGTATTTTTTTTTTAAACACTTGCTAGGCAAAAAAAAATGGTACAGCCTCAAGAAATGTTCTACCAACAAGATAAAATCCAAGACACCTCTAAAAAATCTGCAACTTGGCATAGAGGGGTGCCCAAGGCTAGCAAATGCATGGGTAAACTACCCAGAACCAAAATAAGTTCACCCAAAGACTTATGAGTATAAACTTCAAACTGCAATACAAAATCAGCAACTCCAGATTATGATTAAAATGCAAGAAACTGAACTACAAATGCAAAACAACTTCTACAATGTAAAATCTCACTACAAATCCACTCAACATAAGCAAAATTCTCCACTAGGTGCTATCTCTCAAGCACAAAGTTGAGCCAAGGCTAGGAGGCTTTCATTCCTCGAAGTAGTCCAACACCATTTCGGCAGCATAACAATATTCAAGACATAAGATGTTGAAATGAAGACCCAAGGGTCCCTTTTATAATTTTGAGAAGGTGCCTTTAGAAGCTTCCAGAAGGTGCACCCCACTTCCCAAGATGCTTTTAGGGTTTTGACTTGACCAAGTCTCCCTTTAAGATGACGTCCTTTTTCATAAAGGAAATTTTCTTTTAATTTAAAATTAACTTATCTCCAAAAGTTGGCGTCCCACCTCCAAGAGCAATATTTGACTTTAGAAATATTAAAACTTTCCCTGATGATGCATCCACCCATGAGGTCCCCCTTTTCAAAACAACTTAAAGTCATGAAGCTAGGCCAAGGGGTTATAACATTATAATATAACATTACTTTAATTAAAATACTTATCTCTCTAGAAAATGCATCAAAAGGCCAAAATGATATTACCAACTGAACTGCCAGAAGAGGAAAGCCTGCTAAGCTGATGCTGACTGGACCACTACTAAAAATAGAATTTACTAAAAATAGTAAATTCAAGAAGTTGCTCAGAATGCAATGCATGCGACACCATTGCGAAGCTTTCTGAAAAACTAGAAAGAATCTGCAATCCAAAATCCAAAATTACAACAAGAAAAACCCCAAATCTTCAAGAGAACCCATCAAACAACCAAAAACTCTAATTCTACCAAGTTGACTAGCCGACAGCACACTAGGAATAGGCTACCAATCACTGAAAAGTGAAGAGCTAAAAACAGGGACATTACAGTCTTCCCTTCCCAAAATTTCTTGTCCTCAAGCAATACCACCATAACTCCAAAGAAATTAAGACCGATCCATGATACCAATACAAGTATGATCCCAGGTTCCCAAATCCATCTTAGGAAGGACCCACCATGTCATTGTTGCACCACTCTAATCACATTAGTGAAAACATCATGCCAATGTTGCACTAACCTCCCTTGTAACTCCAAAGTGTTACCATCCATGATACTCAAACTGAAAGATCTTAAAGGACTGAGATCAATATCAAGCAACATCTCATGTCCATGATGCCCCGAATTAACAGTATCAACCACACCACTATCAATCATAATTCTAGGAAAGAACAAAGATAGGGTACTCAACTTAAAATCAAACTCCTCAGCATACCTCCACATGGTAATAAATAAAGTCGTGACTACAAATGTGACATCTTCAAATCTTCTTACAAGGAGGAAAGCAATCCTTTGCAAGAGCTCAACAAATTCATACTCATGTCTCCACATGGAGCTACTATGCCTCATCTGAATTATACTAATACCACCATGAAGACTACATAAAACTCCCATAGTTCCAACCTCATGAGTCTTAGAATGATGAATCAAAGCAAGTGGTAGTTCACTGTCCTGAACCAACAATGAGAGAGAACTATCAAAGTTACCATCACAACCCTCCATAAGATGAACTCCGAGAATAGGGTAAGTGTGAAGGAATAAATGATTGTTGTTGATCAAGGCTGAGGTTAGCGTAGTGCAGTCAAAATCAAGAGTTCTACACAAAGTAAAACAACGACACCACTCAAATTCCCTAGTGTGAGCATTTGAGATGACCGTCGACTTGCAAGGTAACACCTCCAAAGTGGCAGGAGAACAAACTTGAGCAATGTCCAAATGAAAACTATCACCCATTAGGCAATAAGTGATGAACCAACTCTCTTGAATGAGAGTAACTCCCCATGTAAGGTGGCTGGTTTGCCTCCAACCAGCAAGCTCATGTCTCAAAATCTGCCCTTGTCTTAGCTGAATATCACTCCCAAGAGCAACCTATCATTCATCTCTCCAATCCATACTCAAAATTTCTTTCCAATCCATTTGTTGATGAACAAGCGGAACCATCAAGTGGTTGGAAAAGAAGGGAACAACATCAACAAATCTTGAAATTTGATCCTTATTCCTCCAAAAGTCCTTTCCATATGTAATAAACTCTATCAAGCCAAGTTGGGGATCCCAAATATGGATACCCAACTGAAGATGATTTCCAATGCACTGAAAAGAAAACTCAATACATTCCCAAATGTTAGTCAAAACCAAGTGCATACTCATGAATCCCTGAAACCAATTCCTGATAGCGTTCACATCTGTGGAACATGAAACAAATGTTGTCTTCAATCCAAACTCCAAAAACGGACTAGTTTGAGCCCAAACATCATTCCACCTAAGGGATATATTGTCAAGAGTGCCAACACCAATTTTAGGTCTACTCTTCCCCCATTCCTCATGAGTATTAGATCTGAAATCATCACTCCTTGCTGCTATAATGAAGTTACCAGTAGCTACCACAACTTGTCTCATCAACATCTTGATGTCATAGATGTTGAAATTACCTTGCTTCGACACCTCTCATATGGAATCTTCACCCTTGAGCCCACTTATGCATTCATTACTAATCAACAGACATGGCACTTCCTCATGGAGTGATATCAAAGCATCCGAGCATTGGAAACCATGCTCAATCTCATTCTTCGTTTCATCTTCCATCTCATAGAGAGGATTGTCATAATCTTCCTCATCACCTTCTTCAAAGAGAGGATTGTCAAAAACTTGCAAGTTATTCCATCCATCTTGCTGATCCAAATCTGCACTTGTAACTTCAGTCCTTCTTGTGAGACCTTCAAGGTCAAACTCTTCTCGAAGACTATCAAGCTCACAAATTACTTGCTTGATTTCTTCGGCTTTATGTGCATTCTCTTGCTTTGTGAAAATTTTGAAATCAGCAAATTGATTTTCTACCTCCATTAATGCCATTTGAGTTTCTTCCAGCGTAGCTCTTGTTGATTCAAACTCCAAATAAAGTTCATCAAACTTCCTCTCTTTATCTTGAAAAGCACAAATGGTCTTCTTTGTAACTTCAATGGCATGATCACAATCTTCAACCAAGTGCATGTACTCAGACTTCAAGGTTACCGAAGAGTTTCTGACAAGTTGCAGATTGGGAAGAGCAACTTCATCTTTCACTCCTCTTTGTCTCTCTTCAAGTTGAGCCTTCTATTACAACTCTTCAACCATGCTAAGTGTGTGATCAAATAGGGATAGAGCTTGCACTTCCTTGTCAACGGACACCTTGAAGTATCTATCCCAATCAAGAAAATTCAAAGATAGTGAACTGTTGATAGGCTGCAACTGAAAATCAGAACCTTGTCCCTTGTCTTTGCTTCCCTCATTGCTACTCCAACATTCTTGTTCTTCACCATTGACTAGTGGAGAATGCTCATTTTCATAAAAAGCATCATACTTCACAAATTCTTCGACCCCAAGTTTGCAATCAGCTTCTTGAATTGGTAAATTAGCCTTGTGTTCTAAAACCACTTTAAACCTTTCTTCTTCAAGAGCCATAAGGTCTTCTAGCTCTTCATCCACCTCACCATCTTCTTGATCAAAGGATATGACAACCCCTAACTCAAATGAAGAATCATTGAATGTTGTTCTGAAAGTTTCAGGAGTAACAACATCCTCCTTGGTGGCTGCAACCAACTTGATAGGGTCACCATGGAGCTTTTCAAAGAAAGCTTCTTCATCAAAAACAACTTTTCCTTCTATGGCCTTCTCATAACTTGCAATGCAAACAAAATTTTGTTCTTCATCAGGATCAAAGGGAAATTCATCCCACAAAGGTTATTTATCAAACCTTGGTGCCAGCAACCCGGATCCCAAATGGTAAAGGGTTGATTTTTTCGATCAAAAGGAAAGTACTCTTCATGCTTCTCTTGGAGTGTTGCATCTTTGAATAGGTCACCATGTAACTCACTTGGACTGATTTCTTCATAAACCCTTCTCACCAAGGGCTTAGTTTGATGATCATACCCACTTTCACCCTTGTCACCAAGGTCATAGTGAAACATAGAATTTTCAATGTTAGCTATTTTGAAAACTTCGTCCTTTTTCCCTTCAATGTAACCACCATCTATAGGTATATTTCTGCTCCCCTCTTTAGTAATCATATGCATACCAAAAAGGTCTCCTTGATCACCTGTCATAAGTTCTTCTTGTGAAAACTCCAATTCTTCAACACAGGGTGGTACAATCAGGTGGGAATCATTACCAACATTATCACTTTGGCAATGGTCATAGGCTGATCCACAGGAACCATCAATATTTCCTTCCACTTGCACGTCTTCAGCAAACTCATCCCATACAACAGTACTACTGAAATCTTCTGTGAAGCCCTTAGCTTCAAGACCTTCATAGGTTGAATCCTTATTGGGACTCAAGACTGTTGTTATGTTCTCTTCACCGAGCTGATCTTCATCACTTCCTATTACATGCAAGTCAAGGGAAGTATTATGGGGCTCTACCCTTAACTCATTTGTCAAGATATTTTCATCAATCTCACGTTCATTTTGACGTGATGGGTGCACCTTGCTTGTGCCATCTTCACTACTAGATGACTGATTTTTCTCTTCAACTTGCATATTTGTGGGTTGCAATTCACAAATAGGCACTTCACCTTCTTCCTTCTATGATTTTTCAACCAAGGCTTGTTCTGCTTCCCTTTTTAACATTTTCCTAATGTGATCCACCATCTCCAACTTTTCGGGCTTCAGAAACGCCACACAATTCAAATGGGTATCAAATGAAACATTGTACCTATAATCATCTGGCATGTTTTGATATTGCTCACGGAGTTTGGAAGCCTCATGTTCACACTATCTTTTATACTATCTGGCATATTCAATGAAATCCCTTACGACATCACTAACCTTTCCTTCCTCAGGTACCATAGTTGAATCTAACTTCTCACCATCCCTGGTCTTAAGAAAACGCAACATCTTGAAACTTTAGAAAGCTAAACTGAACTCAGGTGAACAATCTGATTTCTCTGTCACTCAACTATCAACTGACTATGTCTTCTTCTTCTTTTTTCACAGGATGGCAGGATCTTGGCTCTGATACCATTAAAATATTCCAAACCAATTTTTTTCCATTTTTGAATGCAATTACAACATGCACCCGTTAGGGTTAGCACTTAAAAACCAAAGCGATGCAGAATTCAACTCTAACCAAGGATGCGCCAGATGACGGCGAGCATATGGTCAGAGGATCTCAATGCAATGCTGAAAGAGTAACTCTAACCAAGAATGTGCCCAAGGTGGACGAACATATGGTCAGAGGATCCCTACCAACTACTATGCTGAAGTAACTCGACGTCAAGAATGTGCCTCCCAACCCAAGATGGAATTGGAGCTACCATATGACGGAGATGCTAAGTAATTACAATGCTAATTCAAAATGTAAATAGGTGGCAAGCCAGCCTCTTCCACTTATTCAGTGGGTATTACAATGAAGCAAAGGAAGCAGAAGTAAGATTGCTGACAGTACTACTGTTCAGCTTACAATGAATTAGAGAGTGCCTGCCAATAACATAGAATAAGAAGTCTAACAGAGCTGCAATATAGTATAATGTCTCCTCAATGATCACAATGACTTTCAACCCAAACCCAACTCAAATGATAGACTTACACAAGCTGATATGACAGAACAGCAACTTAATATGCATAACCAGCAACCCTAGAATCCACTAAAATGCTCACAACTCACTCAATACTTGCCAGAATGACATGAGACTTGATGCAAACGAATGCTAGGATGATGACAATGAAGACTAGACAAAGAAACAGCTGACAAATTGAAGTATTTTTTTTTCTAAACACTTGCCAGGCAAAACAGAATGGTACAGCCTCAAGAAATGTTCTACCAACAAGATAAAATCCAAGACACCTCTAAAAAATCTGCAACTTGGCATAGAGGGGCGCCCAAGGCTAGCAAATGCATGGGTAAACTACCCATAACCAAAATAAATTCGCCCAAAGACTTATGAGTATAAACTTCAATCTGCAATACAAAATCAGCAACTCCAGATTATGATTAAAATGCAAGAAACTGAACTACAAATGCAAAACAACTTCTACAATGCAAAATCTCACTACAAATCCACTCAACATAAGCAAACTTCTCCACTAGGTGCTATCTCTCAAGCACGAAGTTGAGCCAAGGCTAGGAGGCTTTCATTCCTCGAAGCAGTCCAGCACCATTTCGGCAGCATAACAATATTCAAGACATAAGATGATGAAATGAAGGCCCAAGGCTTCCTTTTATAATTTTGAGAAGACCCTCCAGAAGCTTCTAGAAAAGAAACCCTAATTTTCAAATTTGAACTGTCTTCTTTTCCCTCCAATTTGGGCGTCCTTTTTCTCAAGGTTTAATTTTACTTTATTTTAAAATCTTCTCTTCATAAAATGGGCGTCCTTTTCTCCAAGAATATTTTGAACTTTAGAATATAATAATTCACCTCAATGAGGCGCCCACCCATAAAGACCACCTTTTAAAACAACTTAAAGTTCAATCACTAGGCTAAGGGGGGGTCAATAGTAAAATATAACATTAAAATATGGCTTTATTTAAATAATTTGACTTATCTCTCCAAATGCGCCCCAAAGCCAAAAATGAACAAGCCAACTGAACTGACTGAAGAAGAAAGCCAACTGCACTGGAAACCGCATGATCACTGCCAAAAATATAATTTACTAAAAATAGTAAATTCCAAAAGATGCCCGGAATGCACCGCTTGTCACACCGTTGCGAAGCTCTCTGAAAACTCAGAAGGAATCCAGAATCCAAACACCCAAACTCCAACAAGCAGAACCCTGAATCGTCAAAAGAACCCACCAAACAGTCGGGAACCCTAATTCTGCCTCTAACCAACCGACAGCACACCGGAAAAAGGCCATCAATCAATGAAAAGTGTAGAGCTAAAAACGGGGACATTACACATGCATCCAAGCCCTACAAGTTGTGAAATCAAGGAAAGTGTATTTATCAGATAACAAACAAAATTCTAACAGTCACCCCAAAAGAGGACTTGCAGATCAGGAGCAACAAGAGTGTGAAGTCAGATTTTGAGTAGCTGTTAGCCAATCTAGGGCACCTAGTGCCCCTGTCCAACTATTTTAAACCCAAATTTATATGTCAGGTTCTTCTATGTCTGCCCTTTTCTTTTCTTGAATCTGTTTCTGTCTATTTGTTCTGAATTTTTCTGAAATCTCGACAGTTCGTTGCATTTTCATAAATAGCCTAGAAACATCATTGCATTATAAAATTCAGTCAATTAACACATCATTCAACCCACACAAAAAACAGAGGATTAAAACCTTGATCCACCATTCTAGCTCTTCCATTCAGGTTTATAGCCAAGTGGGTGATGAGATAATTTTTAATCCTTTACATGTTTCATGTTGGAGAAGTGTGATTTAAGACCTAGTTCCCTTTTTCCAATCAAACACCGACCAATCAACTTAAAGTTGCTTACAGAGATTTTGTCAAAGTCAAAAATGATCCATCGAAGAAATACAATTTTTAGTAACAATGGCAGCTGCAATGTTGTTGTATCCTGTCAAATGACTGAAACTAACCCATTATTGAAGCTTTCAAACTGCTGCATGTATGAAACAGGGATATGGTAACAAAGAGTATATAGACATCATTCAAAATGGGAAAAGTTGTTGTCATATGTGACTTGATTCACCATTCTCTGCAACTTTGAGAGGCTGAAACAATGTTTCTTGACAAAGGATGAAGGTAGATGTACTTTTGCGAGGGCATGAAACAGGTTTTACATGCTGAAACCTGCCCTAGGCATGCAACCTTGTTGTATCTATCTCCTAGAAGGTTCATAGACAAACTACAGCCTGCCAAGCACTTGTTTTGCCTGCCTTTGTCACTTAAATTTAATTGTTTAACACTCCTTTTAACTGTTCATGTCAGTTTACTGTCCTCCTTGCATATAGGTGCCCAATTTTGTAGTCTTTGTTGCCAACCAAACTTGCTTTTCCTTCCAGACGCCTATTCCAGTTATGTTGCCACTAAACTCACTCTAGGTGCCTTTCTTGATTATGTTTGCCACTTAGAAGATAATCTTTGCCGTCAAGCACAGCTCCTTGCCACTTATGACAGTTTACTCATACACTTCAACTCCCAGGCATTCACATGATTGCTCATCACAAACCTGTCTTTTTCTCTTAAGTTCCCTTTTCAGCTACATATCCCACTTGAATGATCCTCAAACACACTTCTTGGACCCCTTGGTCACTTGAAATGTTCATTCATTGCCATAGGCATGCCATCATGCAATCTCTGCCACTTAAGAGTCTTCACCCCCTTCTAGACATGCCCTGGGTCAACTATGTCACTTAACACCAGATCAGATCCCCTAGGCGCACCAAATAGCTGCTCTTGTCATTTACTAAGCTCCTAGGCACCTATTATACACTTGAACTTGAGGTGATTATGCCAGTTAAAGCAGTTCTTTCTCCTGCTTCTAGGCAGCCCTACTCACCCATCATGTAAATTATGTTCTAAATACTTCTAGTATGCCTTTTCACATGTAATGTCTCTTGAAATCATTAACTTCATCTCCTCTTTGACACTTCACAACTGAGAGGCGCTTGTTTCAGGCATTTCTGCCACCAAAAGGCAACAAGACATGCCCAAGCACGGTTTCTTGATCATTCTTGATACTTAAACATTGCTGATACCTCCATAATCATCTGTTTTACTCTCCTTGGGCATTCAAGTGTTGTCAAGGGTCACTTAACTTGGACTGACAGCATGTTTCCTCTTCTCGTGCATCACCTAATCACTAGATAAAACAACTTTGAAGAGATAAACCTTGTTCACAGACAGGGGATGTGACAAAGGCAACTAGAACCAAACCTAGACTTTCAATTTTCACATTCAAGCCTTCATCTAAACCCTAACAAAGAGTGGCGCATCAGATCTAGACCTAAATTTGGTGTGGCAGGTTACCCAAGTGTTTCACATGAACCCTTGCAATCTGATCAGACAGGAATTCACCCTAGGGAAGGAGGCTCAGGGTCAATCACACCCAACTTGGAGTAAGCAATCCATCACTACAATTTTTCTAGCCTATATCAGATCTGAGTTTATTCCCACTGCTCTCTGATTTTGGTAATTGACTGTATATCAAACATTACAATTATTTGAAATTAAATTCATCAAGAAATTCTGGGTAATTATGTTGTGTTGCTATTTATTGAGTTGGTATTGCTATTGTGAAGAATTTGTTCGACATCAAATATCTAAAACTGGTCAATCAGATTTGTAAACCCTAGGGAAACTAGAAAATCAAATGTGATGAATTATACTTTTTATCTTTATTTACCAAATATTATCAGGTTAGGTGGTTAAATTTTGCATGCTCGATCTTAAACTCTATTAGAAGAGGTGTATAATGTGTGATTCAAGGAGACTTTGCCAGATGATAATTAACAAATTTTTATTTGGGAACCAAAATTTTTTAATTATTTTTATTGGACAAGATGTTAAGACAAAGTGCCATTTTACTATTCTATATCGACTTGCCAAATGTTAACCAACTCACAGAACAACATCATTACAGCCTTCACCCCCTGTAATGTCCCCATTTTCGATGTCCTCCTTTGGGCTAGTGTGGTTCTGACTCACTATTTTTAGTAAGTACTACATTTAGTAACTAGTCTGAGTGGCAGTGCAGTGTAGGGTTTCCTGTTTGGGTAGTATGTTGGAGTTGTCTAACGAGCTTTAATGTTTTGGCCAGTTTGTTATTTGGTGAGCACTTACTATTTTTAGCGGTTGCTATTTATAGTCTCTTTCGGGAAACTGGTCTTAGAATCTTAGTGTCCTCGGCAGTGTTATTTCTATGCTGGCGTTGGAGAGACTAAGGTTGGGTTATGTAATATTTGCTTTTGATCAATCACTTAAGTTATTTTATTTAATAAAATAACTTTATAACTTAAGTGAGGGGGTAGATTGTAATGTCCCCAGTTAGTCAGTTTCAGGAGCAGTTGAGTTAGCCTATTTCTTGGACCTCTGTAGGCTGACAGGATCCGGTTAGGGGGTCAGTGGCCGTTTTGGTGGGTGTTGTCATTTCCCTCTCCTTCACTTCAGTAGTGGATTCAGTGCAAGCATCTGTAGCACAGTGTTTGCCAGCTTCTGACGGCACGGAAAAACACAGAGAATTGAGGGAGTTATGAATATTTTTGTGGTTAAGTTAATTATTTAACTAATTGGTATATTATAAAGTCAAATTGACTTTATAAAAGTTAAAAAGCCACTTAAATATATTAAATTGATGACTTAAGGTGATAAAGTGAAAAATTAAATCACTTAAGTCTCTTAAAAGGTGCGTTCACTTCATAAAGTGAAAATTATAAACTATTGAAATGATTTAAATACATTTTAAATGTATTTAATTGTAAAAGTGGCATCACTTTTGGGAAATTGTGCCTTTTTGGGAATATAAGGCAAAAGGGGCAATTCAACCTCATTATTGATGATTATTTGAAATTGCTACTTTTATCTTCTCTGTGATTTTGTCTGAGACAAGGGTTACAGTGAATTTCTTCCATTGGAGAAACGAAAGATCTTCAGTGTTTTGCAAACTTGAGGCTGTGGAAGACCAGCTGAATCTTTGCTACAGGGATGGCTTCATTTTAGAAGTCAATTTGAGCTTCACTAGAGTTTTTATGTTCAGTTTATTTCCAGTTTTCAATAAGGAAGGGCCTACAGTGATTGAGGCTCCTTCATTCAGTAGATCTGGCATCTGAGAAGCAAGTTGTATATTTTCCTTGGCTGGCCGTACCATTTCAGGCCTATGGCGTGTGCATCTGGGGTTGAGGCGTTTGAACCAGAAGGCTGAAACGCCTTCTTCTGGAGCCTTCTATCCTTTCCATATTGATTGCCTGGTATTCTTCAGTCATTTGCTACAATTTATGACAGGGAGAAACCAACACCAGGAGGCAGGCGTTGGATTTATTTAGTTTTCAGGATTCTTGACTGGCAAGCTCCAGAATTTCTTATTTAAATAATCTAGAGGTTTCCGGGTATGTTTGTTGTATGTAATTCCTTTGTTGCAGTTGTTTAACACTTAATACAATTGCAGTTTCTCAAATTTTGCTTAAATTTTAGTTTTATCAACATTTTATGGTTGGCGCACTTCCCAAAAATGGTCTTAAAACTCATGAAAAAACAAGCAAAACACTTAAACATACAGTTTTAGTTCAGAAGTTGAGGTTGAGCCAGCTGGGCTCATCACACAGGTGGTCATCGAAAAGTACCTTGGTGCCTAATGAGATAACTTAACATTGTTTTAGAAGGCTGAATAAGGTAAAATAGTTTCCTTTTGAGCAGGATGACCCTTTGAGGAATATTTGATTATGTTTTAAAGTATAAAGCAAATATATTAAAGTTTTTTGGAGGGAAAAGGATTCAAATTGGAGGTTGCCCTAATTTCTCCCTCCACTTCTATTTAATCTGCTTTTTGGCTCTCATTTGGTTATGATGGATTTGACAACTTAAGGAGACTCTGCTGGATTCATTCCAATTTATTGTTGTAGCTGGTTGAGGATGGAAACCCTCATCTTTGGCACCAGTTTCGGTAGTGAAACTATCTACCCTAGTTGGATTTGTGGAGGAAGTCATATAAGCTTTCTACAAGAGCAAAAAGAAATTTGGTAGGTCTCTTTCAGAGACCAAATTTGAGTAAATCGATTTGTAGTTGAGTTTGTTCGCTGCATCACATACATTTATCTTGAAGGAATTCAGTCTCCTTATGGTTGTGGCACTCAGCAAACCCTAGGCACCCAGTTCTGAAACATATGTTGGCCAGAGGTGTGGGTCTTTGGTAGAGGTTATTGGTTCATTGTGAGGGTTTTTTCTGATCTTAAATCTTTGCATTACTTCTTGTTACATTGGGCAACCTTCATACACAGTTCAATCTGAGCAAGGGTGTGATTCATCACATGGTATAGGTGCTGGTTATTTGTCCTCTATCAGGGCATGAGTCTGAAGTTGTCAAGGGCATGCTAAAGCAAACCTGGTCGCTTGGTATTTGAGACACTTACAGCCATACAAACCCTAGACATGAGGTGAGGGAAGGTGGAAACTTGCTGTTTGTAAAGGGTGAATCTTTCCTAGAGCTGTACATTGCATTTATTCAGGGTTTAAGACTGCAATTTGTCCCTTTCCAGTCATTCCAGACTCAGCGTATGGTACAGGTTGGAGTTCTGAGTTGCTTTGTCTTTTCATGAATATCTATGGTCTGATTTCATAGGTAATTCTGAGATTAAGAAGTCTGAATGTAATTCTGGGCAGATTGTATCTTGAAATCATGAGTAGTCACCTACTAAATATGAGTTATGTGAAATGTATTCATGAATCAGTCATGGGATATTTTCTGTGTATGTTCTAGTAAATTGTTTGGGGAGGGACCTCTCATTCTGAAAATTACATTAAATTTGTTATTTGCATTCCTATAAATCTGTATGCTTTTTCTGTGAGTCAAATCTGCTCAATATAGTCCTGAGTCTTGTGCAAGGCGTCATGGTATTAAGTCTGAAACTGCATTCCTGAATATGCAATATAGTTTCAGTCCTGTATAAGCTTGGAATCTCAGATTTAGGATATCAGATTTTATATGCTCTGTCATTCTGAAATTGGAGTTAAGCTCAGAATTTATCTTCCAGATCAAGTTTATCTCTGTTTATAATGCTGTTCATTATCCATGCAATGTTTTGTATTCAATTTGCTAAAAGGGAACATCTACCAAATTGAAAACCATCACCAAAAAAAAAATACCAAACAAAAGGGGTGAGTCATTACACCCTCACCTAACTCACACTCTAAAAAGCCTCCCAATGAACAATGCAACCAATTCATGATGAAAAGATAAACGAAAACCACTACCAAGTTGAAAAGCTTTCAAATAGATTTAACTTCAACAATCAATTTCAGAAGAAAAAATTCTACCATACTTCAAAATCACATATATTACACTTTAATAACAAGAGCAACCATCTAATTTGAATCACAATCGCAAGAAAAGGCTACAAGGCACCTTCTCGAAAAGACTTAAGTGGGAAATTCCTCACAGATGCAACTAAAGAGGCAAAGTTAGTTGTGGAAAAACAAAAGAAGTGGTGGCAAAAGTATGGTTGCACTATTCTTTCATATGGGTGGATGGGTGGAAAGAACAACACCCTTATCAACTTTTTGGTAGCTTCAAAGGTCGACCCTTATCTAGCGTCCTGTTGGAGGAGTGTTAAATAAAACAAAAAATAATATCAAAAATTGGGATGACCCCCTCTTGGTGCCACCCCAAACTTGGGGTTATGTAATTAAAATAAAATAAATTTTTGAGGGCCTCTCAAAGTGGGACGACCCCTTAGAGTGGTATGCCCACATTGGCAAATAAAATTAAAAATAAAACAAATTAAATAATGTTGGGCCAACCCCCTTTGGAGAGTCCCCCCTCTTGGGTGAAGAGTCATGAAGGCATGTATATATAAAAGGTTGCGAGAGGGTTCAAAAGTAATCAATTCAAGGAATATTATTCATATGAAGAGCAGAAATAAAAATCTATTTGAGCAAATTTATGAGACATATGTGAGCAAATTTATAGCAGCAATTTTGTGAGAAGAAAAGAAAAATAAAGCAAGATCATGACATCTTTATGAGCAGAATTATTGAAAACTATATTGCAGATTTGTGAGTAGTTGAGAGGGCAGATCTAAGAAGTTGGAAATAAAATTATTATATTGTTCTTGTGCAGGTTGGAGCCTCCTATTTGAGGAGATCGAGAGGTTGGAGCCTCTTATTGAAAGAGATTGGTATCTCTTGCTGAGTTGGTGTTGTAATGTCCCCGAATTGGAGGTGAAGTGGTTTAATTAATTTAATTGATTAAGTTATCCAAATTAATGTTATTTCATAAGGATAGCTTAATTGATTATTTTAATTAAGTATTAAGTTAATCATTTATAAAGTTGTTCCAATAAATTAATATCAAAAGAATGACTTTATATTTAATTAATTTAATAAAGTGACTATAATAAAATGATATATCATAAAGTCACTTAAATAATAAAATAATAAAATATTTTGGAAGCTTCTTGGAGATGTATGAGAAATCTTTATAAGGAGAGGTAGTTGGTCATTCTCATCATGTCTTGGAATATTTCTATTTCTCATACCTGTGTGGTATAAGCTAAGACTTGCATTGCTCGAGGGTTTGAAGACTCTAGAGTACCAGGTTCAGTTGTGAATCAACCCTAGCTGGAGTTTGTGGAGGAATCCATCCAGGGTTTCTACAGGTGCTTTATTGGAGAGATTGTCAGAAGCAATAGCTGATGTATTATTGCCCTAGCTGAGTTGATGTGATAGCTGATTTATTATCTCATCATCACCATTGTAGCAGCTGAGGAATTGTTGCAAACATTACTCATTGTACACTTGCAATAGCTGATGTATTACTGCAATTTCATTTGAGAAAGCAATTCATTACTAGAAGATTATTGCCAAATTTGGGGCAATCAATTTGGGGAATATATTTGCAGGTCTGTGTGAAGATAAATTCAATGAAGAAATCGATTATGTTTGAAGGTTTCATCTATTAAGGAAGATCGATTGTATTGTGGAGAATTTACAGAACTCGTGGTTCTTCAAGAACACATTAGGCACAGCTTCATATTATTCAATTTCAAAGAAAATGTGATTTGTCTCTTCTATGGGATAAAGACAAACTTCGATAGAGACAAAATTGCAAGGTAAGATATTTATCGGGCCCTACTTCTTATCTCAAAGTCGAGTTTTTCTTAAAAGAAAAGAGACGGTTTTGTATTTTCTGTCAACCACAAAAGACAATTCAAAATAGACAAAAAGGATAAAGCCATATTCGATCAGGTCTTGCTAGCTTTCTACTTGAGCCGATAAAGAAGCAATCTGAGTTTGTTAAAAGACGATGCATAGCTGGGACCTCGCTTCATTGTCTTATCTGCCAAATCATCACACAATAGACAAGAGCAGCTTCATAAGAGAAATCGAGCTCTTATAATTAAAGTTAGGGAGTTGTATGTGTTGATGTTCATGCAGCGTCGGTCACTACTTCCAGCCGATTTGATAAATTAAATAATAGCAAAAGCTATTTAATTTATAGAGTCATCGTTTTGATGAAGAAGCATGATCGATATTAATTATATTTAATTATGAAGAGGCACGATTTAATGAGGAGTTGTATTTTAATGAGGCCGACCTCATGCTTCTTTGGGACGCGATTTTCAAGAGACATTATTTGGTGGCCGACTTGTTGCTTTTGAAAGGTCACGTCTCCCTCCATCACATTGTATATATACTTGATGATATCTCATTGTTTCATCATCGATTCATTCCATTCTCATTCATCTCAAGTGTGAGTTCATCCATAAGAGCAGATCGACATTGTTGAAGGTTGTAGTTCATTATAAGCGAATTGCCTCTTTGTATTTTTGTGTTGCATCATATTTGGTGCATATATTTTGGCCTTCATATCTGTAAATTTTAGTGAACAGATTAGATGCACAGAAAAATAATTCAAAATCAAACACAATAACACAGCAGATACCCTGGGAAAACCCTCCTCTTAAGGGAGAAAAACCCAGCAACAAAGATCTCTCTTATATTTATAAACAGTGTCAACAGTTCTCTTTACAATGAGGCCTAACACAAGGCCAATATTCAGCACCTGTACAAGATGCAAGAACAGAAAACAAACTGACACTCCTTAAGATTCGAATTCAGCCTTAGAGGAATTCGCAGTCTGCTCTTGAACAATTCGTAAACTGATCTTGGAGCACTTGATAGAATTCACTTGACAGTTCGCACTTTGACAGTTTGCACTTGATGGAGTTCGCACTTGACAGAATTCGGACTTACAGAATTCGCACTTGACAATATTCACAATCTCTGTTCTTTAATGATTCGCAATTTGCTAATAAGGAATTCGCACTTACATGGAAATTCGCCCTTGATGATAATTCGCACTAGACGATGATTCAAAGGAGTGAAATGATCTTCTATATATACAATGCTATGTGAGGTCGCACCTCTTCAGGAACAAAGTCGGCCTCAACCATAAATTACAAATTGAATAAAGCAATTAACAAGTCGGCCAAGTTAAGACAAAATATCTTCTAGAATGAAGTCGGCCACAAAGAGAAAATCACAAATAATATGAGTGAGGTCGGCCTCATATGATTTCTTCAAAAATTGTGCCAGGCATTATATCGACGCTGTCTATTTATCATTAACACTC
>VDFB02281923.1:0-45484 GCA_007258455.2 Sequoia sempervirens
GTTGATGATTAAGACTTGGCATTCAAATTTTAACCTTGCTTTTGAAACTTTCAACAAGATCTCGGTTTCGATTCGGTTGCCTAATCTTCCCCTCCACCTTTGCACTGACCCTCTTCTGAAGGAAGTTGGTGATGCCCTTGGTGATTTTTTGTTGGTGGATGATGAATCTTCTGACATTTTTCATTCCATCTTTTCCCACATACTAGTTGAAATAGATGTTTCAAAAGGGTTTCCTGTGGAGGTTTTACTTAAATCTTCAAAAGGTTCTTGGGTCCAATCTTGGATTTGAGAAAAAAACAATGACGGCTACATGGTGGAAAGGAGCTTCTAAACAACATTATACAGTTGAGAAGAAATCTAAACAACACAGGAGATTTTTTGAGGTGGTTTTTTCAGAATCACAGGGTCGTTGAGCATCCCCTCCAGATGTCTCAAATAGTGGGGCTGCTAAGGATACTCCTAATGAGTGAGTGAATGGGTCTCAGGCTGCCATTTTTGGTGATTGCATTATAGTGACCATTTATAGTGGCTTTATAGATAAGTCTTTTTTTGCACAAAGGAATAGTGATGAAATCTCTAAGACTATGGCTGTAGGCATTCATCTTCAAGAAAATTGTGAGTTGGCTTGGCATGATAAGGAAACGCAAGTGGAAGATGGTAAGATTACTATTAAAGGCAAGAAAGCAAAATTCTCTAGGCCTTCTTTCGACATTGTTGATTTAAGATAGCTTCGGTCATATATAAATGATGATTGCATTCATGCATCATCATCATTTATATTTAACCAAACTATTCTTAAAATATAAATCCATCAAATAAGTTATTCGAATTTCTGAAGATGATCAAATTTTGAAAATTATGGATAAATTGAATTCATATTAGATGATTGTTGAAAACACTCATATTAGTCTTTGTTAACACCAAATGGCTTCAGTTGTTAACAAAGCCCACGCACTCAAGGGACACGTCCCATGAGTGGACGTGTCTTCACTTTGTGGAGACACATCCTCTCATGAGACATGTCTCTCCTTGAGGCGTGTCTCCCTCATATATATGGGACTTCATTCCCTTACTTGCAAAACATTGAAATCGATAGATGTTCTACAATCAACGAATTTGACACAAAAGAATTAAATCTGACTTAGAAAATTAAGAAAAAAAATTCAAGCTTAGAATTTCCATAGGTTCATTTAGGATTAAATCTGATAAGATTAGATTACAGTTACATGGTATTAGAGCCAAGTTGTGTGAATCCAAATCAAATCTAGATATCATATTACTTAGGAAAAATTCGTATTTTTTGAAAAATCGAATTCACATCTCATTCTTCATAATGTCAAGTGTGATCAGATTTGAAGATCATCTTGAGGGAGCAAACAACTTCGCCTCATGGAAATTCAAAATCATGATGATTCTCAAAGAAAACAAGTTGGACTCATTTGTGAGAGAAAACAAGAGGGAACCAGAGAATGATCCTGAGAAAACTCAATGGATTGAGAATAATGAAAAATCCATGAAAATCTTAGTAGATGCAGTTAGGGACCACATAGTACCTATTCCAGAAAAACATGAAACTGCATATCTAATGTTCAAATCCCTTGAGAGAACCTATGTGATAAACAACACCAGTAGGACTCTTGCATTAAAGAGACAAGTCAACAATGTCCAAATAAACAAAGGAGAAAATATTAATACATACTTCGTGAGGATCATTGAACTAAGGGATCAATTATCTACAATTGGATATCAAATTGATAGCAAAGAGTTAACACTAATTGCACTAGGAGGCCTACCAAACTCATGGGAGCCATTTGTTCAAGGAATAAGTGCAAGATCTGAACTCCCCAACTTTGATAGGCTAAGAACAGACTGCCTTCAAGAGGAAACAAGACTCTCAACAAAAGAAAACAAAAAAAATCCATAAATGAGGACATTCAAGTGATCAACACATCATCTAATAAAAAGGGTAAGAAAGAATCCTTCGAGAAAGGATCATCTAAGAGAAAGAGAAATTTCGATGGAAAAGGATCATTCAAAAGGAGGAAAGACATCTCTCAAATACAATGTTTTAGATGTGATCAATATGGGCACTATGCAATGAAGTGCCCTGACAGATCAAAACAACATGCATCATTTGCTAAAGTAGGAAACCAAAATTCAGACCATGATTATGAGAAATTTGTATTCTATTTAGCCTTATCAAGTCAAGCATCTAACAATATCAACAATTGTGCGATTGATAGTGGTTCTTCAAGGCACATCACAGGGTTTAGAGAACATTTAGACATTATGAATGAAGAGTATGATGAAGAAGTAACAATTGGGGATGATTCTACACATCAAGTAAAAGGGGTTGGAACTTGTTCCATCACATTGAAATCTGGTCTCTCCCTTCAACTCACTGGAGTTTTATTTGTACCTGGAATAAAGAGGAATCTAATATCCATCTCTGCCCTACCTTCCTTGGAAAAACTTGTAACAAGATTACCTAAGTTAAAACCTATTCATGAAGGAACTTGTAAAGGTTGTGCCCTAGGTAAGAATACAAAGGGATCCTTTCACTCTAGCTTGAGCAAAACCCAAAATGTATTAGAATTGGTTCACTCTGATTTATGTGGACCCATGTCTGTACCCTCTAAGGTAGGCTTCCTATACTATGTCATATTTATAGATGACTTCTCTAGGAAGACCTGGATTTACTTTCTTAAGTGTAAAGAGTCAATAGAAATCCTTAATAGGTTCAAGGAGTTCAAAGCTCTTACTAAAACTTTCTCTAGGAAGAAAATAAAAATCTTAAGGACAGACAATGGGAAAGAATACACCTCTAAAATCTTTAAGGAATTCTACATGAATGTTGGGATTAAGAGGGAGTTTACAATAGCCTACAACCCTCAACAAAGTGGGGTTGTTGAAAGGAAAAATAGAACCATTGTAGAAGCTGCAAAAGCAATGTTGCTTGACCAGAACCTTGAAACCTCATTCTAGACAAAAGCCTCTAGAACCATTGTCTTCATCCAAAATAGATGTCCTCATTCTCACCTACATAACAAAACTCCTGAAGAAGCATTTACTGGTCTAAAACTTGATATTAGTCACTTTAGGATTTTTGGTTGCCCCGTCTATATTCATGTGCCCAAAGAGAAGAGATTCAAACTAGAACCTTCTGTAAAGAAAGGGATATTTATGGGATATAGTGAAACCTCCAAGGCCTACAGGATATTCATACCCAGGCAGAATCAAATTGAATTGAGCAGAGATGTCATCTTTGAAGAAGACATTGCATTCAAAAGGGCAAGAAGTTCTAGTGAGATAGAAAATTATTCCCTAGGGTATTAGAAGTGGAACCTACTCCTGAGATTCAGAGGGAGTATCCTAAGGAAATGCCAAATGACCTTCAAACTACTTCAGATGAGAATGCAAATGACAATAGCAAGAAGAGGCCACTTTGGGCTAGAAAGATGATCAAAGAAGCCAAGAATCATGCAGCACCCAAAGGAACATTTAGGGAGAGTAAAAGACCCAAACGGTTCTCAAGCTATGTTGATCTAATGAATGACAACATAAATTCAGAACCCACCAGTGTTTCAGAAGCCTTCGGACATCAAGTATGGAAGGATGCTATGATGGAAGAGTACCAGTCCATTCTAAAGAATGATGTATGGGATATTGTGCCTAGACCAAAAGAGAAATCTATTGTCTCTTCTAAATGGCTCTTCAAAATCAAGCATGCTGCTGATGGCAGTATAGAAAAACATAAGGCATGTTTTGTGGCAAGAGGTTTTTCACAAAAGGAAGGCATTGATTATGAAGAAACATTTGCACCCGTTGCCCGTTACACATCTGTGAGAGTGGTGATAACCATTGTAGTAACTAAAGGCTAGAAGATTCATCAAGTGGATGTGAAAACTGCCTTTCTAAATGGAACCATTGAAAAGGAAGTCTATTTAGAACAGCCTGAAGGTTTTGTGATACATAAACCTGACTCACATGTATGCAGACTAAATAAAGCACTCTATGGACTTAAACTGGCACCCAGGGCCTGGTATGAAAGAATTGACAACTACCTCTTGGAACTAGGATTCTCCAAGAATGATGCAGACACAAATCTTTACTTTAAGGTAATCAAAAGTGATATGTTAATAATTATTTTATATGTTGATGAACTGCTGATAATAGGAGATCACCTCATTGCTCAAGGAAAGAAGGATCTAACTTAAGAGTTTGACATGAAATACTTGGGCATCTTACACTACTTCCTAGGTTTAGAAGTATGGAAGAAATCAGATGGCATCATACTAAACCACTTGGGAAGTATACTATTGATATTCTGAAGAGATTTGGAATGTTGGATTGTAGACCCATGTCTACACCTATGGAAACCAACCTTCACAAACTAAAAGAAGCAGCAGTAGAATCTAAGTGTGCAGATACCACTCTATATAGACAAATGGTTGGATCACTAATGTACCTTGTTAACACCAGACCTGATATTTGCTATGCAGTGTATGCTCTAATCTAGTTCATGTGTGAGCCAAAGGAAATTCACCTTATGGCTGTGAAACATATATTGAGATATCTTCAAGGCACTATTGGATATGGTCTTCTTTACAAAAATAATTAACTAGATATAAATGGATACTCTAATTCAGATTGGGCTGGAAGTGTAACTTATCAGAAAAGTACATCAGGATGTTGCTTCAGTTTGGGATCAGCTATGATCTCTTGGATCTGCAGAAAACAGTCTTTCATAGCTCAAAGCTCGACAGAAGCTTAATACAATGTAGCCTCTATGGGGGCAAGAGAAGCAGTATGGCTCTATAAATTGCTTGTGGGACTCTTTGGTGAGCCCTTGAATCCTACTATCATTCATTGTGATAATCAAAGTTGCATCAAACTCTCTATAAATCCAGTATTCCATGATAGATCTAAGCACATTGAGATCCCCTACCATTATGTAAGAGACATGGTAGAAAAGAATGTGATCCAGTTGGAGTATATTAGTACAAATTATCAAACAATAGACATTCTCACCAAACCTCTCTCCCGAATCAAGGTTGAACACTTCAGGAAGAAGCTTGGTATGATTGAAATGTAATTTGATATTATGTTTGAAATTCAAAATTGTTTAGAAGTTGTACTAATATATTTAAATGATGTTTAATGTGTAAACTCTTTTTTCATGTGTGTGACTCCATGACCTTATGGGCCCGCTCCCCCTATGTACATTATTGAAAGGTGACGATCTTCCTAATAATGAACACTGTATGTTACATTGTAAAGTGACGACTCTACAATGTTGAGTTGAACTATCATGATAGATATCATGTGACTTGATATCTATAGACATGTCATGATAGTATCTCTTGGACACTTTGATGGATATCATGGACTTGATGTCATTCAAAGATCATTGTGATCCTTAAGAGATAATCATGGTGGATAACTATATACATTTGTGGATACGCTATGAATTATTATGGTAGACATCATATGACTTGATGTCAGTGCACATACCATAATGAAGATGTGATTATGAAGAATGTCATTGGACTTGACAATCTTATGAAACATATCATATCCTGATATCACGTGTGTAGGTGATATCTCCACTTATTTGATTTGGAATATCTTCCCTAGCTAAGAGTGAGTGTTGATTTAAGATAGCTTTGGTCAGATATAAATGATGATTGCATTCATGCATCATCATCATTTATATTTAACCAAACTATTCTTAAAATATAAATCCATCAAATAAGATATTCAAATTTATGAAGATGATCAAAATTTGAAAATGGATAAATCGAATTCATATTAGATTATTGTTGAAAACACTCATATTAGTCTTTGTTAACACCGAATGGCTTCAATTGTTAAGGAAGCCCACGTGCTCAAGGGACACGTCCCATGAGTGGACGTGTCTTCACTTTGTGGAGACATGTCCTCTCATGAGACGCGTCTCTCCTTGAGGCGTGTCTCCCTCATATATATGGGACTTCATTCCCTTACATGCAAAACATTGAAATCGATAGATGTTCTGCAATCAACACATTTCGACACAAAAGAATTAAATCTGAATTAGAATTAAGAACATAATTTCAAGCTTAGAATTTCCATAGGTTCATTTAGGATTAAATCTGATAAGATTAGATTACAATTACAAACATGACTCTTTGTTCCCACAAGAGTAGTTCTAAATGTAAATCTTGATGGGTCTTGTATGGGGACTCGTTTTTTGCTAGCTGCAGGTTGTTATTTTTGCAGTCTTGTTTTTTATTGTAAAGGGTTTTGGGTCCCTTCAAAACCTATTTTTACCTGAATCAAAAGCATGAGTCTTGTCTACAACTTATTATATATATTTTGTAAATTAGAAATCTATGTTTAGCTAACCAATGTAAGTATTTGATCTTCGATAGTTAAATTTAAAAGTAATCATAGAGTCTATTGGTAGTGGTGGTTTCAACTTTAGAGTGAGAAGAGGAAATTTTTTTATCTTATAAAACATGTCCAAAAAAATTGTGAAACAATGGGAAATGAAAATATGATATTTCCTTTCTTAGTGAATTGCAATGAAAATGCATATTTACAATTTGTTTTCTTATGTTTGTTTTTTAAATATTTGATTCTTTTAACTTATAAGATGGATTTGTTATAAAAATGCATATTTATAATTTGTAACTTTAAATTTTAAGCACATAGCTTTGAACGTGAAACTTTATCCTTTAGTGGATTGGACATTATAAAATAATCCTTCATTTTGTTTTGTGGGATATTGTGTGGTTGGGCATTTTAGAGGTTTCCCAAATGTGCTTCACATGTCACCACATTGTAGATAAATTGGCATCAATTAGACGACATAGGTAGTGGAACTTATATTAGTACAAAGTATAGTATTATTCATTTAGGTTATATAGGTCAAACTTAATAAATTATTTAGAAGTGAGTGACAAGAAAATTAATTTGTGAAAATTCAAAGGCATCTATGCCATACAATGAACACCATTAAACTGTAAAATCAAACTAATTAGAATACAATAAATTGTTATTAATAGAAATACACAAGCAAACTAATATTAGTTGAAGCCTCCAAGGGGTTGTGGCATTGA
This sequence comes from Sequoia sempervirens, assembly GCA_007258455.2. NCBI lineage: Eukaryota > Viridiplantae > Streptophyta > Pinopsida > Cupressales > Cupressaceae > Sequoia > Sequoia sempervirens. The sequence goes on from VDFB02281923.1 coordinate 7,104, forward strand.
TGGTTATGTACAGAACTCTCAAATCACCTATGTAGGCCACATATCAAATGCCTACCAACATCGAAAAGAAAGCCTCTATTGCTAAAATAAGAACCAGCTAACATAAATTACATGACAGAAACTAGCAGATAAACCTCTCAAAGACACCTTGAGAAGAAAGAACAAGATGTGTAGACTAAATGAATTAAACACAAATTTATGTTAATGAACCTATAATAAAATGATATTTCCACAATGACACATATTTGTAACTATAATCTAGTATATTGAATCATAAATGAAGACCATGAGTTGGTACCATAAATTATTAAGTTTGACGTATATATTTTAAGTATATAATGAAGTATAGAATCAACTATAATAAGTGGGGGCTTATTTGCACTCTCAATCACCTACTTGAAGAAGATGAATTTTTCATCAAAAGTTGTATTATATAGAGAGTTGTGCAATGAAAGACACTACCACTACAATTTAGAATTCTTAAATTTCCTATGGATTTCAATTCATTGTTGCTAGAGCCTTTTTGAAGTTTTGATGTATACATTTACTTCGTTTTGGTAGAGAACAATCTACTACAAAGGTTTCTATAACTTGACAATACCAAAGACCCTTCTTCTACAAGAAACATGCAAATAAAAGTTTTGGGACCACTTCACAATTTTAAATATATAATGGCCTCAACAAATTTTACCTCCAAACCCAGATAAAATTCCAGAATCTAGTTACAATTATACCCAAAACATCTAGAATGCATCCTCCATCCCATGGAAGAGATAGAACACAATATAGAAGCAGGAAATACTTTAAGATCATTATACAACACCAACGACACATACACAAATATATTCTTTTTCCAAAACATAAAAAAGGTTAGCCCAGACATGTTCAAGTATGGATCCAACTGGATTCCAAACTTCCATGCTACGATATATCCAAATTAACAACAATCAAGGCCCTGAAGCTCTAATGGGCATTCATAAACTTCTATTAAATTCAAGTGGGTCATTTTCTATTGTTGTCTTGGGCATATCAAGTTTCAAAATCAACATGAATTAAGCAAGATTCCTAAAAAGTAACAATTTTCTATGGATTGAAGCCAATTGCTTTTGATAAAGGAAAAAATATATTTTGAAGGGATCTGGAACCCTTTAACAAAAAGAGAAAGGCTACAGAAAAGATAGCATGCAGCCAGCAAAAAAGACCAACTCCAAAACAAGACCATTCAATATTTACATTTTACACTTTTCTTGTGGGAGCGGAGATTCATGTCAAAAGAAGGCCTAGAGGATTTATCTTTTTTTCCCTTAACTATGATCCAACCTTCTTCCACATGCGTCGCCTTACCATGCCAAACTAGCTCACTACTTTCATGAAGATGAAAGATAGCAACCAACTTATTTGGGGTTTCATCTTGATTCATTTGTTCAAATAAAGACTTTTCTGAAGAGCCACCAAAAAGGGAAGCCGATGCACTTTCACCTCACATGGCAGCCTTTGACTCAATAGGGGTTGCCCTAGCAACCCTGCCATTTGAGACGACCGGAGGGGGCGTCCCAATACCCAGTGATTCAGAAGCAACTTATTGTTGCTTTGGTTACATAGCATGCAAATTACAATCCAACACTCAAATATAAGTCTGTAATAGTCCAACTTCTTGATAGCAAGGACAATACAATTTCTCAAACATGTTCACTTCGGAAAATTTATGTGATTTTCTTGTTGATTACAAAGCATTAATTGCATTGTTGACTTGTATCTTGTTTTTTCTCACATCAGTACACCAACTAATTTGTCTACAAAAATTAAAAGAGATTAGATGAGATACAATAAACCACTATAAAGAATTCATTGGCAAACATGACCTTGTGTAAGGACCCATAAATGGTTGCAAAGACAGATTTGATTGGAATCAATTTGATCTTGCAGTCGATCAAAAACTAGAGTAGCAATGCAATTATGGTTCAACAATACAAAGGGATTTTAAGTCATCCATAGAGAAAATATAAATTAGAACTTTATACTTACAATATATCTATGGTAGCATGACTTTCTATTTCAAAAATAAAGGTTAATTGTAACCCTTGGGGCCACTAGAATGTAACATGATTTTGAGACATTAAAAAGTAAGTGTTAAGGTAGAAAAATTACTTCTAAGATAGATAAATACTAATGGATACTCTTAGAAGAATCATAGTCAACCAAACAGGAAAATGTGATGTACAACTTGGAGAATGTGGTTCATGATAAAATTGTAAAAGCATTTGCTCAGAGTCTCAAAGAATTGAAGATATTGATGGAATTTAAATTTGTAGTGGAGCTAACCCCTGTTTTAAGCATGATGGAAGAAGCTTGTCAATATTGTTTGAGAAAGGCACTGGTCAAAAACTAAAAAACATGTCTTTCCATAGTACTTGGGAACTAGTTGAAAGAGGAACTGTTTTATGCCCCCCTCAACTTTTGAATTGAAATATAAGAGAAGGATGTTATCACTTTAATGTTTCTGTAGAAAATTGAAGAAAATTAATCACTATTCTTCTATGGGAAGGTGGGTAATTGTTGAAAGAGGGCCAGATTTTAGATATTTGATAAAAATCCTTCTGCTTAACTATTAAAATATTCTCAAATAAATGGTTGGCCTTGGCTTTACTTCAAGTCACAGTGATAATTTGGGCTTTAATATTGGGTCTTCTAGTAAAACACAAAGGCGTGGAAACATGCCTATTAAACAATAACATTATTGGCAACCAATATAGGAGAAAGAAAAATGTTACTGCAAAAAACTAGCAACATAGCAAAAAACTTAGCTCACCCAACTTTGTCTTGCTTGATGGCAACCAATTGTGAGAATAATCGATTTGAAATGTCCCCTTTTTGAACTAGTAACATAGCAGTAGCATCCACTCAGTGGATTAGCGATGTAGTAATAGTTAGGGTCGGTAAAATAATGCCATAAGGTGGATGACCTAGTTATGACCAGTTAAATTTAAGGAAATAAAGCAGAGAGTCAATCCAAGTCAATTAAATAAGGATGGACTTTTCAATTAATTGCCATTCATTCAAGAAAGAATGGCATATCCCCTTTTTTGGATTAAAATAATTAATAATATTTCTTAACTTGGGCCAAGTTATTTTTATTTTTGGGGCAACTTAAATAATATCATTTTAATTATTAAAAAAGTGTCTTTTTTATAAACTTAAATATAAAAAATATTGTTTTTGATAAAGGAAAAATCAGGTTTTATAGGTACCCGAAACCTCAAAGTTTACAAATAGGAAAAAGATAAAGCATTAAAGTTCATAGAAACAAAAAGGTTGCAAAGCAAAAAGAGCCATAACAAAGCAACAACCCCCGAATAAAGGCCAACAAAGGCCACCAAAAAACTTGCCAGAAGACCAGCCAAAAAACTAGCAACAATTAGTCTAAGGACTTTAACACCTCTGTTGTCTCAGCTTCCAATTTCTGCATCTCCTAAACACCCCTCTTTAAAGTTTGAACCATTTGTGGTGTGGGTGGCGCTTTCCTCTTCAGGTTGGCTCTGGTTCTCTTCAATATCCCCATTTCGTCTTCCTTGCTTTTGTCCTTATCTTCTTCCAAGTCAACGACCAACAAACCCTGTTGTGACTTTTATTTTTTCTTTGTCATTGCATTAATGATAATGGCATTGTGCCTCGCCATTCTGTGGTTTTGTTCCATAGTCATTTTCATAATGTTTTTAATTTTTAAAATTTTAGCTTCCGACACCTTGTCCCTACCCTCATTTTCCTCAAACCCCATCCTAGTGATGTTCTCATTTTGCATGCCATCCATAGTACTCAAAGAGGACACTTTTAATTCCAATTCTTCCATTTTACTATGGAGGGCCATATTTTTTATATTCGGGTCTTTAATCTTGTGAAAATCCCATCCCATTATCCTAAAATAGTCGACCACACCATTCCTAGCAATGGCCATTACGTCAACAGACGACTCCCGGTCTTGATATAAAAACCATTTTTTTGTACTTGGAAGGAAAATGAAATAAATGGAGGGCCCGGAAAAGACAACTATAAAGGAGCACTTTTCCTCATTTCGTCATCAATTCAAGTTATCATTTTTTCATCCAATTTTCAGATTTGGGCAATTTTGTTTAATCCAAGGATGAAAACCTTTGGTTTGATTGAGATCTAGATGATGAAATCCCTCTTCAATTCAACATTTGGGATCAAAAATTAAAAAACCCTTGTTTTCCATTTTAAGTGATTCCATCTAGGGATCGCAATTTTGCTAATTTTTGAAGATTTGAACACATTTTTTCAGTTTGCTACAGTGACGCTACAGTGTTATTGCTGATTTTTTAAAATTTCAAGCAAGATCCCAAGTCCAACAATAGGTGATTTGAATTTGTATCACCAAAACATATTTAAAGGTTAATATATTGAGTTTCAGGTTTTTGGTGGATTTTGGACAACACTTGGTGTTGGATCTAAGTTGCACTAGTTGACTACCACATTGAGGGAGGAGTAAAATTTAGATATTTCAAGCACCTTGCCAGTCAAACCAACAGCTGCACTCATTATTTCAGTCGTCACCTAGCATGCAAATGGAGGCTAGAATCACTTTCTAAATTGTTGCCAATGTTCCCAAGACAATAGTAATTTTTAGCAGCATATTTGACAAAAGTCTTAAAGGGTTTCAGGTCAGATCTGGCTTTTCCATGTACTAGCCGTACATCTCCAGCAAACCGTTCCAGTCAGGGATCCAAGGAAAACAAAATCAAAAAACATTGTTTTGGCTAATTTCAAGGAATAAATTAGGATTGCTTTCATTTCTAAAATTTCTGGAGTAGCATGTCAAACCCTAGATCAGGCCATATAGCATGTACAAGCATTCCCTGCCAAGCCATACAGTTGTACTAGTTGTTTTGGTTGATTTCAAGGAAGAAATAAGGACTTCTTGCATTTTTGAAATTCCTGGAGCAACATGTCAAACCTTAGATCAGGCCATATAGCATATACAAGCATTCCCTGCGAAGCCATACAATTGTATCAGGTTGCACAGCATACTAGTGAATGCAAAAAGTACTGTAAAATTCTAATCAGCATTTGGAATAAATAAAATATTTTCTTTCAGGGTTTCATTAAGTTTTCTGGCATCCTAGGGTTTCAAATCCCAGCAGTTAAACAATATGATTGACATTAAAATCTCTCTAGTACTCCATTACTGATGAGGTGTGTGACTTCAGCCACACACAAATTGCAGGTGTAAATGAATGAACTAAAAAATCTGCTATACAATATATACAAAGCATGTCAATTGATGAAAATCCAAATTCTATATCTCCAATACAAAGATTATAATGTTTTTTTTTTTTTTTTCTGCAGGTATAATATCAAATTTGACTATACACATTTTCAGAAAAATGGTAATCTTTGATTGTAAATGCATGTAACTAAATCACAGTCCCATGATACATACTCGGGTTACACAAGGCTAGTCAATTTACTTAAACATGCATAGAATAATAATTTTTTAAATAAAAAGGAGGATTTCACTAAAAAAAGGAAATAATTTCAAAGTTTTAAGCTATGAATCACAAAACACAAAGCTCAATTTAAGTTGCAAAGTAAACAATTAAAGATCAAATTAAGCAGCAAGTAAACAGTTGAACATCAAATACTCAAAAACTAAGCTATAAACTTGCAATTTTATAATTGCAAAACATTTGATTTTTTTCCCAAGATCATATAATATTATAGCAGCAACACAATAATCATAGAAATAATGGGGTTATAACAGTGCCATGTAATATGAAAACATCATAGAATTACAAGAGGTGGCAGCACTCATAGAGATGAATTATAAATATGAAAACTCATACTACACCAATTGAAGTATTCAAATCACAGCACAGTGCAATTATGACAGCTGTAAGAATGAATGAGAGTAGATGGAAAGCTTTTTTAGAACAAGATTAAAACCTCTTCAAAATTATACTAACTCAGACCCCAAGACTAATTCTATGATAGTAACTTAATTATTTGATGTAATATTTTTCCTTATTAATTCTTTAAAATAATAATAAAACTCAACAATAACTTAGCAAAGAATTGACTGTTATTGTTTTCCCATCGAGCCTAATCTAAACTTGGGACTAGAACAGTTGGGAAGGGAACCAGAATTGGACACCAATATCACTGAAACTATATGGAATTCAATTTCATTTTATAAACAAATCTTGCAGCACGATAGTACAATTAATTAAATATCTGATTTTTACAAAAGAAAACTAATACCTGTGTATTTTTTAACACCTCCTAAATTAGACAAATTAGCAGCAACATAGACATGACCGTTGTAATATACTCGTAATAAGAACAATATGAAATCTAGGGGAAATTTAGTACCAATATTCTTTTCAACATCCCTAAATACCTGATTTTTTTAGATATGATATTTTTTTAGATATGAAAGATAATTATTTTTGCATTATTTTTGTTTGTCTCTATTCTTTTCAAACTCTTCATTTGAAATGGTATTGAACAATAGAAACCTGTTACAGGAAACAGATTGGTTAGATAATCATAAACATTAAAATGTTTAAAAAATAAAAAGACAAAATGTAAGCATAATGTATGTTCTTACCATGTTTTTTATTTCACCTTTTAAAGGTCCTATAATATGAGTAATGTTAAATTTAAATTAAAATATATTTGAGTATTTGTTATTTTTTTATTGAATTAAGAAATAGACAAATACTATCATGGTCACTTCAATATGTATCTATTTTGAATATTTTGTAATATGTTTTGTTAATGTTTGACCAAGCATGGTCAATAATTCATCTTGGTACATTATTATTTATATCAAGTAAGAAATGTATTGAATAAATAGGTTGGTTTGTAAAACTTTGATCTTCTTTGGACTGTATTGATTTGAATAAGTGATTTGGATATGCTTTTTAACATAAGTCATCACTCCATGAAAATGATACATAGAAATAGAATTAAAATTTGTAAGTTTTTTGTGATAGTACAATTCATATGTGTGTGTCTCTTGTAAGCATATTATGTCTGATTCTAAGAAGTTGTAATCATGAATAATGTCATCGATATGTGATTTTAGACTTCTTATGTTCAAAGATAGAATTTAGTGCAATGTTGTCATTTATTTTTGGGTTACTGCATTCTTCTTTCCATTTTGTTGTGGTAGTTAATTGGTGCATTTCATTTATTATTTTGTCTTTCACTTTAAAATTTTGTTTTGTAAGTGGGTTTAATAAGTATAGTGATTTCATATCTCGAACACGTGAAAGTGTTGTATATACTAATTTGTGTGAGTTGATTCCTGATGGGTCAAACGCGATTCCATCTAGTGTAAGACCTTGTGTTCTATGAATTTTTCATGCACATGCTAGTTGTATAGGAAATTGTTTACGGATTTTAATATGCGATGGATTTTTCATTAAAATAGGTTTTGCTATTCGTAGTATTGGTACCCATTCTTTTGAAATTATGTTTGTATATAAGTACCGCAATTTTTAACATTGTGATTGTCCAATATTTGAGTCATTGAATTGTATCCATAGTATGTCTTCTCAATTTGTGATTGTGTATTCTTTGAAAATACCATCTGCACCGTTTACCAATCCATATTTCATATTATAATTCCCTACATATAACTCTACTAACATGTTCACTTTTAATATTATTTGTTCTGGTAGACTTTTCGTTGGATATGTTGTTGTATTTCCATGGTTTTCTTCCATTTCATCAATTGCTTTAATGATGATTGGTTCGCCAACTACAATTGATAACATATTATTATTATGTATTAGCTATAGACTTGTTAGTGTAGAAAAGATATGGGAAGGTGGGTTCAATAGGAGCTGGGTGAAAGCAAGTATTATTAAGGTATTGTATATCATCATTGGATTGTGAATTGGTTCGTATTCTATTTAGTATGAAGATAATTTTTTCATTTTTTTGTCGCATTGTTGTTTTCAATTCATAACATTTTATCATTTTTGTCCAAAAAGTGTATGGTACTCTTTCTTTGTTTATAATAGAATGTTCAAAAATAAAGCTATCCTATATTGATTGTGCCTGGTAAAAGTCTCCACAAAGAACTATGTCAATGCCTCCAAAATATTTTGTAGGGGCATGTTTGATTTCTCTCATTCTTTTGTCAATTAAATATAAAAATTGACTACCTATTAAAGAAGCTTCATCTATGAGGAGTACTTGGAACAGTTCATAACGTTTTTGCAGTGAATCTATGGTTTGATTGCTTAGTGGGATGAAGACAGACTTGTTAAAGGGCAATAGAAGTGCAGAGTGTATAGTTGTTCCACCGGCATTGTATGTTGTTTTTCCTATATAATCCATTACAAGTCCTTTTTGCTTTAGCAAATTTGAACTAGCACTTGAGTTGTAGATGTGTAGTAGCATCTAAAAAAATTACTTTTGCGGTAAAAATTTTACCTGTTCTAGCACCGCCAGTTAAGAATAGGCACAATGGCTTTTCCTTTTCTTTTTTTTTTCATGGCAATTTATTTTATAATTTGTTGTTATTCTCTATTAAGTGTTTGTCGTAGTTTATAGTACTGAATGTTATCTAGAATATTTGGATTTTGTACAACTTGAAAACCAATATCAAATTTATTTATTTTTTGTTTTTGTTGTAATTCTAGTAAATCTGATGTTAGGTTATAAATTTCAGATTTGTTGTTACTTATTTTTTGTCTGTTAAATACATTATCGGTTGTTTTTTTCATTTGTTTCTACTTGTTCAAATGCTTTGTCTAGATCTCCCCATGTAGAATTGAAATTGTATGTATACTTATCCTAGTTTATATTTATTTGTTTTTCATAATAGATGTATATGCATCTTCAAATGTTTTGAATCGTTCTTTTATTGTATTTTCGCTTTTCTGAAAAGGTACATATAATAATAGTTTTTCTCTACAATATTTGTTATAATCAGCATGTTTGGGGTGATCCCATAATAGTGGTTTACAATTTTTGGCTAAATTGGACACCGAAATGATTATTTTTAACTAAATCTTCACATTCGGGCACTTATAGCGGCTAAACTATGAGGAATTTGAAGATGGTGCAAACTAGAGTCTCATCAAATTTTGTTTTTAGATTCTAAAAATATTTTTTTCAAAATTTTTGGAATCAAATTGCACTTCTTTTTCTATCCTCCCACCTAAAATTGATTTTTTCAGAAAACAACATTTTAAAAAGTGATGCACACCGTATAACGATAACTTTTTTCCATGAAGGATAAAATTATAATTCTTTCAATTTAGATTTTGTAACTCTGATATCTAGTGCTTCCACTTGGTTAGATAGTTTTTATTGAATATTTTTCCTTAATCAAGTTTCAAAGTCAAACCAATTACAATTTAGGACACACTAATCGTGATAACGCGTAACTTTTTTGTATATCTCAAAAATTTTATTTTATTTTTTGTTGGATCATGGGACTTCAATATCTGGTGCACTCATATTTTTCAATTTTTTTTTTTGATAATCTTCTATTTTTCCACATGTGAAGAACAAAGAAATTCATTTTCGATGAAAAACCTATGTTTAATAAAACTTAAAAAACAAATACATAACAAAACCAAAACATATTAAAATTATATTCATTGGATAGCTTGTTCTGAGGAATACCATAATCATTTGAAATAAATTTTAAATGAATTCATTTTGATCCCCAAAAGCTAAATCAAAAGTATTTTTTTATCAGCATTTTGATAGGTGTAAAGGAGACGCATTTATAGGTATGGTTTAAAACTAGCGAGGTTCTATCCAAGGGTTTTGATCTAAGGTGATTTGATCAAACCCTCTTCAATTGGAATCCTTAAAATGGAACTTTTTAAGGCTTAAATCATTATATTTTCTAAAAATATGTGATTTCAGCTAAAATTCGTTCCTCTCAGGAATTGTAAACCACTATTATGACAGCACCCTTTGTTATATTTGATAAATCTTATGATACTATTATGTTTACGTTTTACAATTTTTCCTTTATTGATTCTATATTCTGAAGCAAATTGAGCAAGACAAATTTGTTTCAAATATGTATGTCGTTCAATATAGTGATCTATGATTGATTTACACATTATTTGATTTGACGCATTAGGTTTAGATTTCAGTAATGAGTTAGGTTCTTTTGTTGGAGATGTGTTTATGAAAATATTTGTTTTAGAACTTGTATTTAAAGGTAGTGAGAGAATCATGTGTACTTGTAGATGTGTAGACATTTGTTGCAAGTTAAGTAGAGTATTTCCAAGACTACGAATCATTTGTATAGCATCTATTTTTGTTGTCTCATGGTCTTTTCGTATTGTTTTGAAAATTGTGGTCATAGATTTGTTAATTTTTGCCATTTATGATGAACAATATGCGGTTGCAGCATAAGCATTGAGAACAAATTGTGCATCAATGTTTTTGAAATTGGGAAAAACAGATTTTGATGGGATCCGGAACCCAATACAACCAAAAGCCAAACAGCTTAAACAAGCCAAAAAAGCCAGACTACAGAAAAGATAGCCTACAGTCAACAAAAAACCAGCTCACAAGCAAACGCCATTAAGTTTTACAATTAGAGTTTCGTTTGTTGGAGCGAAGATTCATAACGAAAGAAGGCCCATAGGGTTTAGATTTTTTTCCAATAACAGTAGTCCAGCCTTCTTCAACTTGTGCTGCCTTAGCCTGCCAAGCCAGCCCATTAATTTCCTGAGGATGAAAATCCGCAGCCCGGGAGGTAACAACAGAGTTCACCTGAAAAGGTGTGGGAATAACCAGAGAGCAATCAGAGGTGGGACACACAACACCATCAGTAGAGACAGAAACCGGTCTAGTAGTATTCTCAATATGATTTATTATGGTAGCTTCCCCAGCGGAGGAAGGAGAAACCCTAGCAGACGAAACCCCAGCATCCTGTGAATCAAAAGCCCCAGCAACAAGTGAATCAAAAACCCCAGCAGCCTGTGAGTCAGAAGCTTCAGCAGCATGTGAATCAGAAGCCACCACCTCAGAGAAGCTCCGAAGCGGACCAGACTTCTTCTCCACCGTGTAATGTTGTTGTGAGGCGCCATTCCACCAAGTAGTTGTCTTAGACTTCTTCTCAAATCCACATTGAGCAGCAGCATGTCCTGTTTTGAAACATCTTCTACAGCGGAAAGGGACCCCCTCGTAATCCAACGATTGGATCCAAGACCCTCTAGAAGATTTTAAGAGAACCTCAGCAGGCAGTCCTTTTGAGACATCAATTTCAACAAGTATTCGGGCAAAGGTAGAGTGATAAAGATTATAAAATTCGTTGTCCACCTTTAAAAAATCACCTAGGGCATCCCCAACCTCCTCCAAGAGAGAATCACTCCAAAGGTGAAGAGGGAGATTAGGCAACCGGACCCAAATCGGGAATTTATTAAAGGTTTCAGCAGCTGGGTTAAAGTTCGGGTGCCAAGATTTAACCATCAGATGGTATTTGTCCTCCCAGCTAAAGAAATTTTCATACAAGATTTTGTCTCTATCTAAAGTGTTTTCGAACTTAGCAACAAAAAAACCTTTAGCCATAGGGAAGATTTGAACTTTACCAGTGAGGATGGGCTCCCATTTATTAGTGATCCAAAAGTGCAGCTGAGGAAGGCTTGGCCAAAATCCCCTAAACCGACAGATCGCCCCAAGAGCAGAAAGCTCAGCTTCACTATCATTTATTTCTTCTGCTACCTCATCCTTAATCTTCACTGTGATAGGGTTTTTCATAGGGATGAAACCATCAAAACTCTGCTTAAAATTCATATATGATTTAGGTGCCCGCACAGATGAGCCAACACCCTTGATACCCTTACCAGATCCAGCTCCGACGCCAGCACCAGAGCCAACCCCAGCGCCAGTACCAGAACCAACCCCGACGCCAGTACCAAAGCCAACCCCAGCGCCAGTACCAGAACCAACCCTGACGCCAGCACCAGAGCCAACCCCAGCGCCAGCACCAAAACCAACCCCGACGCCAGCACCAGAGCCAACCCCAGAACCAGCATCAGAACTAACCCCGACGCCAGCACCAGCCCCAGCCCTAATGCCAGCACCCGCTTCAACACCCCTGAGAGCCTCATCAGAAATAGAAAACTCCCCTGTCAACCCAGAATTCTGGCCCAGAACAGAGGATTCCCCAACCGGCACAGTTTTCCTGCTCGTAGCTATTTCAAAATTAGACATGTTCTTTAGACGCCCTAATTGTGCATCAATGTTTGCTTGCCATAATTCTGGTATTTTCTTACCAAAACTATTATTCCAAGCATGTGATGGTTCTCTTTTAAGAAGAATTGTTGGGTTTTTTAGTGTCGATTGTATTGTTTTTATGTAATCAACTTCTTGTATTTTTATCTCATTTAAGAAATCATCAAAATTGATAGAGTGGTCATAATCATTTTGTTCTAGAACTATAAATATTTGAACTGCATTATTTATAATAGTATGATCGGTTGATGTAATTGGTTCTAATATTGTTGTCTTTCTCATAGGTGGAAATGGGAAACTGTATCTGCAATGTGTTATTTTTTGCTTTATGACAACTTTTTGTGTGGTAGTGCCAATGTAACTTATGAAATATTTCATTGAGAATGTTTGTATTGCATGTAATATATTTGTCCACAAATTCTTCAATATGTTGAGGATTCAATTTTCCATATATAGGTGCTTCTTTAAATATTAAAGCATGATCGTGCTGATTTCCCCTATTTTGAAATTTTGTAACAAAGAAAAAGTCATTGATATGTCATAGAATTGTATTATCCTTGCGTAGTAGTTTTTTGAGACAATTTATTCTATGTCTATAGTAACAAGTACAAGTGACAGGATCATTTCGAACAAGTGAATCTTGATATCAGTTTCATGTGCTTTTTCATAATTATTTTTATCAATTCGATTCTTATGTAGTTTAGTTAGTGTTGATACTAATGGTGTCCATTGGTGTTCTGCACTTGAAAAGGTTAGGAAAAATGTTGGAGGACCTAGTTGTCTTATCATTGCAAATATGTTTTTCTTGATTTGTTGTAGGTAATCTAGACAGATACAAATATGTTTAAAATCCATGTATCCAATGTCTGATTTTAAAATTTTATCCAAATTTTGCTTGTCTTTAACATATTTTGCAAGCAGTGTACGTCCTTTTAATTGACCTTTTCTAATTCTTATTGATATACTTGAAATTATTTTCTCTATAATGATCCAAACTATTTTTTTTTTTAAATTGTTTTATGCCTAGCAAAATCACCACTTGAATGTAAGACCTCCCATTGTGCAATTTTTTGATACTTAAAACTTTTTGGTTATGTCTATTAGAATAATATCTTTCTATTTATGTCCTAATGGTCATCTTGTTGTTTCTTTTTCTAACTTAACGATTGTTTCTTTTAGAAACATTGTATCTTGTACTCTATATAAGGAACTCTCATTCCTATTGATTAATATAGAACAACATCGATTCTATAACATGGTATCAGACCCCAAGCGAATAATTTTTTCAAAAAAATTATAATTTCTTTTTGAAATTATTCTATTTAAAAAAATTCGAAATAATTTTTGATTTCCAAAAAAAAAAAAAAATTGAAAATCTCTTGGGATTTTTTTGTGCTTGAGGATTTGATTTGTTGTTGCATTCGTGTGTGTGTCTATAATCCGCAACTTCCAAAAAATATATTCCGTAGTCTGTGGCATGCGCATTTTCTTTTGGTAAAGATCACATGTTTGTTTAGTGCTGCGGATTGTTTGTTACAGCATGTGTTTTGTCACCCGTGTCTTTGACATGCACACGACTCTTGTAACCCATGACGAGACTTTATCATTCTTGTATCTCCTGTGAAGGGGATCTTGTTCTTCGTGTTTCTAGTGTGAATGCGTGTGAATAAAGACACATTTTCATTTCTATTTTTTAGGCACGAACGTCAGTGAAGAAAGACGCTTATTTGGCCACCATTTGTCATGAAAGCTGGACACGTTTTCTACCTTCACTTGGTCATGATTTTTTGATGATTTTGGTCGCAATTTTCTAAAGAAACTATCTCCTTTCCTAGCGGCAATTAGGTGGCGATTAGGGTTTCTTTTCATGCCTTTATCTCTAGTGTTTTCCAAAAATATTTTTCTGCAATCTTTTCTAGTCTTCAATGGCTGCCTAGGGTTCCAGACCCTCTGTTTTTGAAGCTAACAATAATGTTCTAGGTTTTTAAATATATTTTTTATCCCATAAAAGAAAAAAAAAAATTGTCTTTTGGGTTATAAACTTCCGTGAGGGTTTATAATTTTCTCCTAAAAAATTAAGAGTTTTTCTCCTGTATACCCTTGTCAAGGTTTTTGTCATTCGAGAGGGCTCTTTGGTTTTTACTATTTTTTCCAAAAAAAAATGATGATTTGTAATCTTGGGTTTGGCAATTTTTTCCTCAAAAATCGTGGTTTGGTGCAGTCAGTTTTTTGGTAGTAGCTAGGGCGAACATTTGCACATTTGGTTTCTTGTAGTTTGTTTTGGGGCATCATGTCCATCTGCAGAAGATTGGAGGGTTTGTCAATTTTTCCACAAAATCGTAGTAGTTGTTCTCGGTATGTCTCTAGTTACAAGGAGGGACAGTTCTCCAACTTAAGGTTGGATGGTTGGTGTTGTTATTTCCAGAAGTTTTGTAGTTTTTGGGAGGGTTGGTGGCAGACTCATCTCAAGTGGCAGAGTCAGTGGCAGGCTCGTCTTTTATTGTAGCAATGTTCTAAGAAGGGGTAACCCTTCTTTGTTCTTTCTGGGTAGTTAGAATGATGACCATTAAGGGAGGGTATTATAATAATATCTTTCTATTTATGTTGTAATGGTCATCTCATCATTGCTTTTTCTAATTTAACGATTGTTTCTTTTAGAAACATTGTATCTTGTACTCTATATAAGGAACTCTTGTTCCTCTTGATTAATATAGAACAACATCAATTATGTAACAATGTCTTCATCTCATGGATTACCAAAAAAAGTGTTGGAAAGTTATCCCTAAAAATTCCTAGAGGTTGGTTTCCTTTACCTAGTGCAATTTTAGTTATTTTATCATGCAAGTCATAAATAGACCGAGATTTTTTAGCCGGTATTGGCATGGTGTGATGGTTTACAGGTGGCATTGTTGTTCTTGCCACCAAGGTTCAAACCCCTTTGAGGTGGTATTGTTGAATGGTTGTATCCGGTTCATAGCTCCGGTCAAAAGCGTTTACCCCTTGAATAAAAATAAATAAATAAATAGACCGAGATTCTATAAATCCATGTATTAGGGTATCAGTATGTGTTTCTATTTCATCTCCATTTTCAATTTGTAGACTGTTTGAATCTGAATCACTAAACATTTGTTCTGTTTCAAGAGAATTATCATTCGTTTTTGTATATGTTTTCTTCCAACTATTGTCTATAGAAACTTTTTCTATTCTATATAATTGTCTTTGACATAGGAGTTTTAATGCTTTCATTACTAATTTAGGATGAACAATACCAACTTAATATGGATTCTTGTATTGAAGTCTCCTTTTTAATGCAACTACAATTGTTATTGTTTCATCAATTGATCATGGAAGCATTGTTTGTATAATATTCATATTTGTTGGGACATTGATAATAGATCCAACTAATCCCATTTGAGATCTTTTGTGTCCCCATTGCCTAATTTGCGCAAAAGCGAATCTTGGTGATATAAGTCTTTCCTCAAGTTATGATATTGATTTCAAAATATCAAGTGTTTTGTTTCATCTTATTAACTGTGGTGTAGCAAACAATGGTAATTTATCATCGCGTAGCATGTTTTTGCAATGCTTGCATCCATTTTCAAAAGCATTTATTGTATTATTTTTTGACAAACTTTTATAAGTTGCTCAATTTCATTAAGCTTTTTAATGTAATGCTGAAATTGGATTCGTTGACAAATATAACATTCGTACTGAGGAGTGTCCTCAATTGCTTTGAAATATATTTATGTTGGATTTTATTTTTCTATATTCTTTTTCTTACAATAATTTTGTTTATTTGGTTTGTAAGTATGTAGTGTTCTTTTCAATTCAGTAAGGGATGTTTTCTTCTCAATATTAATTGGTTAGTTTAGTTTACTATAATTTGGTTCTAAAAAAAAAATCTTCTTCTTTTTTCATTTTTGAATTTGATTTGATTTTATTATGGTATTATATTGTTGTTCACTTGGTTTATAATTACAAACTTGTCTCTTCAATTCTGTAAGTGATATTGTTTTCCTTTGAACGATTTTTTGTTCATGTACTTTATTGTTAATTGGTTTTGAAGATATATTCCATTTTTTCTCCCCTAATTGTTTTCTTTCGTGTTTTATAGTTGAATATGTAGAAGTTGTACTATTTTTTTGAAATTGTTCAATTAAATTAGTTGTTACTACTAGCTCATAGTGTGTATGTTGACTACTTGTTTTAAAAGAGATTATGTTATATGTATTGTTTGTGCTTATGTTGCTATTAAAAACTTTTTCAATTTGTTTGGTAGTTGATGACCATAAACAAATACTTATGTTCACAATAGTTGCTAACCATTGCAAATAGAATGATCCTCCTTCAACTTTTCCTTCCACATATGGCTTTGCCATTTGGATAATATACTCTTTGCAGTTCATAAGGCAAGGCATAGTTTGTAACATATTTTCTTCCAGTACATGTTTGATAAAGTTGGGAACATTTGTACTACTACCTCTTGTTGAATTATAAAAAGTTTGTGCAATGTACAATCTTAATGATTGAGCATCGAATTCTCCATTCATCAAATAAAATATTGCATTAAATAGGCTTTCACCACAATTCCTTGTCATTATAGTTTCCTTTTTCACTCCATTTAGTTCCATTTCAGGTGCAATATATTGCCAATTGGTTTCTAATGTTTAACAATAATCAGAAAGGTAATTTGATACTATAGTTCTATAAATTGTTGAATTTTTTTTGCAGAGCAATGGTTCATAATGACCAAAATTTGAATTTTCATCATGAAATAAAATAGAATACGATTTTTTTTTAATATTGCTATTGAAATGTAAATATTTTTTCTTTGTAGTTGTTGACCATATCACAATTGGTATGTTTAACCATTTTGATACCCATCGTATGCAAAATGTGTCACCCCAAAGTCCTCTATTTGTTCTACTATACTATTGGCCGCAATTAATCACATTTTAGATAAATAAGTTTTTACATCATATAGATTATGCATTTCATGCAGCATTTCTAGATGTAATTCATTTTGAAGTGCTTCTAATGCATCAGGATGCTTTTTTTATTGTAATTACAAAAAGTAATCAACTAATCCATTGCGTAATTTGTTTGAAGTATAACGAAAAATGAAGCAATACTTGAAGAGCATCAAACAAACAATCCCGTACAGTATAAGAAAATGAATTTAGCTAAAACAAGTTGTTTTTCAAAGCAATATCAATGTTGGGTACATTTTCTTGTTCATATTTGGTACAAGCATCAACGTCAACAATGTCGGCCATTATTTAATGTATAATGAGCAGATATTTTAATCTAAGTTGAAAGATATTTATGATATTTAATTAAGAAACGTACACAAAAATACTAAAATGTTAAATAGATGTTGGCTGACTTGGAAGTTTATTTGTTGTTTGTAATAGGCAGTTGAGAAGTCAATCTCGTACTCACTTTCTCTGAAAAATATATTCATCAGTTACCAAATGATTATACTGTAATATGTACAATGGTCCAATAATAATAAGAATAATTAAAACCCTTTTTTACTATTTTTTTAAATCTAGTAATAATAAGAATAATTAAAACCCTTTTTTACTATTTTTTTAAATCTAGTAATAATAAGAAAAATTAAAACCCTTGTTCAGCTGACTTGTAAGTTTAGTTGTTGCTTGTAATAGGCACTTCGCAAGTCAATCTCATAATCACTTCTCTGAAAAAGAAAATTCAACAATTACCAAATGAATATACTATAATATGTACAATAGTCTTAGTAATACTAAGAGAAATTAAAATTCCTTTTATATAGGTTAGAAGGACCCTTGTATGAATCTGAGACTAAGGTGCAAATGACTAAAATAGTTTCTATTCAGAATTGTTATAAATGGTATAGTTGTGACATTCAATTCAATAAAAAATAAATGGTATAAATTGTAATAACTAAGAAAGGCAGACCACACACAGTCCACAGTCCAACACAGTTGTCCAACATTCCATATTAAAATAATTTGGAACCTACTCACAAGACCTATTGGCATCGCCCTTAAGACATACACGTGTGCATGGGCGTTGTTGACTAGTCCCACAACAGGAAGTAGCTTGACCTCTTCCCTATTTATAGTTTTATTCTATATATACTTACCTGCATTTCTTAAGATTAAAAAACTTGATCAGATCCAGGAATAAGGCTTATAGGGCTAACCTTGTTTTTATGTCCGTGTCGGACATGTTATCCAAAACAAAGACCTGAACAAATTGGCAAACCAATGGTTCACTTGATTGCTCTGAATGTTAGGATTTTTTTTACAAACCCACTTTGGGCCAACTTAAGTGCAAGCGGGTTGTCCTTTGGAGATCCACCGTAGATAGTCTAGCTACTCATAAAGAACTTTCTTCTCTCCAGATTCTCAACAAAGCTCTTCATTCATTATTAAAACTAAGATTAATTTGTAAACAGAGCATTATGGCGAAAATGAATCTGATCACACTAATGAAGAGTGTTGCATATCCTGCCGAAGCTTGAAGAGCACATGTATATTATAGTGATAATGAAAATAAAACAATGAGATCTAATCATACATGGTCTGAGGACAAGATTTTAGAAGACCAAGAAAATGTGAAGTAAGCTAGAAAATAAAAATCATTGAAGCATATACAAACCAACACTTTCAATAACAGCGTTGAAATTGACGTACCAACACTTCAGTCACCTTGAGGTGCAAGGGTATATGGATGAAGACAAGGAAAGATATACTATTTCAATATAACAGGATAAAATAGTAGGACACCAGAAGACATGGGTAGAGGGAAAGGGATGGAGGCATGGTCCTCATCCTTATATTGGAGTCCCATAGTGACTATTAGTGCATGTATTAAAAACCCATAAAATTCAGAGATGCAAAAGGCATTAAAATTCAAAAAAATTACCAGGAAACAAATTGGACACTCGTCAACTTCACTGATGTGCTCTTCACGTCCAGGATAACAAGAAGCAAAAGTTAAAGACCTAAATCTAATTTCCTTATGAATGGACTATGAAAGAGATTCAAAACACAATAAAAATGTAGATTTATAGTTTTAAGCAAGAGAGTGTGTGAGACTATTAGCAAGCGTATCAGGAGGCGAGATAGTGGAGTTTATAGTGGAGAAAACAATGGCAAGTGATTTACCTCAAGATTCTGCACAAATTTGAGACGATCTCGATCTACTTCACTTGTTAAACAAAAGCTTTTCAGGAGCAATGGGCACGACATAATTTTTCCGAATGAAGAGATCAGCTACGGAGACACAACAGTAAACATGAACAAAATCAAAGACGTTGGAAGAGTCATGAGCATGATAAGTTGCCCTATAATAAGTAGTTGCTTGTTTTTAGTCTTTCATCCCATCTCCTATTATTAGTAAAGTGCTTCTTTTTTAAAGTTATTCTTGTTGCTGATGTTAATTCGTTAGTCTTTGCTTTAACCAGTGGAAAGCATTTATTTCTAATTCATGTTATTGTTTACCTGTATAAACAAAAAATTCTCATGGTGAGATAAGTAACTTTCAAGTCTTCTGCTCTAAACTCCAAGATCAAAATGATAGTTTGAGTTTGCTTTCAAGTACTTTTGCAATCATGAAAAACCCCAGATGATAAATTGTATAGTGTACATAAGTAGTGATCTTGTTCATTGTTTTAGATTTTAAGAATATATTAGATCAAGTTGTTTCCCCTCAAATTCAAAGAGAGGATTTCCTCACATCATGTTCTGGGTTGAGTTATCCCAAAAAGAATAATTAAAATGCTAACACTAGGAAGAGAGGGGTAGGCATATTGGGGCAGAATCTTGGAGAAGAAATAAATGAAGGAATACACCTATTTTTGGAAATGAGATCTGTTGTCCTTGAAACCTTGAATGATTGGATGGAGATAGGACCCAACTTGTTGGGTCAATCTTTCCCTTTGTATTTGTATTTTTATTGCTAGTTGCTATCTAGGATGAACAACAACTTTGCAAAGTAGAATTTCCTCCGTTTTACATTCCTCACCAGCATTATAAGAACTTGGCCTTCACTGCAAATATTGCAAGTCATTGATAGAAATAATGGGCATTGGATACAAGAAGAAGATTATATATATATATATATATATATATATATATATATATAAAATCAATTTTTAAATTACTTTTAAAATCAAGTTTGCCTAGATTCCTTCAAGACAACCCCACAATGATTTGGCTACACCCTGGCCGAATTCCCTCATGTATCAATTATGGATCTAGACCAGGTATAAACTAAACCAGGATCCAACCATATACCCTAATGAAACGGCAAGATTGAGGATGACCATAGCACTAAATCAAAAAGGATTCATTTTTCAAGAACACCAAAAGGCAACCCTAACGTGCATACATATCTTATATCCATTTTTCTAAAAGATGTTAGAGGATATCAATTTTAAAATACCTATGCAACTTATGTCAAAGATCCAATATTGGCATTTCGTGATTAACATCTCTCGATGTCATTTAGATAGATGACATAATTAGGCATAATGAACGTTTGGCATGTAAAAGACGGTCAAATTTATATTTGGGACTTTTTGTTATCTACTCACTCCACTACAGTTCCCCCTTTGCTATCATTGCCTATAAGCTAATCATTCATGCAGATCTTGCTAACATTCATTGATCAGCCTTAGGGAATGCTGCAAACATCGGATACTTCTCATGGTGTTCTTCACCAAAGGGACCAACTGTAGAATGACCAAGAACTGCCATAAAAAAAAAGAACTAAGAAGTACATGATTGGTTTGTCCCTAGAATGGGTAATTTCGCTAGGGACTATTTACAGAAAGTATTTTCCATAGAAGCATAGATGCCTAATAAAAATTTAAAGGTGTTAAGTCACAGTTTTCTGTTCAGTACCATATTTGCATACAAAAATTGTGTCAGTGATAATAACCATTCTTTATCTAATAACCAGCTATATATGAAGATCTGAAACGTGTATCTAAAATCTTGGCCAAATTTTTTCATTACATCATTAAGAGTGAGTCCACTGATATTAAGATCACCAATGAACTTTTTTATAGCAAATTGTGATCTGATAAAGCTACCAAATCTAGCTATTGTGTCTCACAACATGGGTCAACAACAAAAACCAAAAACAAAAACATGAACTTCATGGCCATAAGAGGGGTTCTCATGGAGATATGAACTACTCATGAAATATGGGTCGATGAAGATTGACTCAAAATTAGAGGTTAAATCTCAATAAATCATCACATAATTTGATGTGCCATGAAAACACCACATATATGAAAACAAAGATACATAATGGAAATAAACGTAACTTTAAAGGTTACAGTTCTCAGTGACTGCAAAATTTTAACACACAACACATATCAAAAAGCTTAATTGTTCATCAGAAACAAAAAAATGATGAACCAATATTAGCAGCATTTAGTGGATCTTTAAATTGTAAATAATCAATCAAATATTTGCTGTTCTCACATCAATTTCCTCCAGCTTCATATTTCTCAAATTCTCTAAACATTTAGTGGATCTTTAAATCTTTAAATAATCAATCAAGTATTTTCTGTTCTCCCATCAATTTCCTCCAGCTTCATAGTTCTCAAACTCTAAAATTGGAAAGAACTCCTCCTTACATCCAACGGACTACAACTCAGATTTCCAAAGCCACAAATAAATCGGTTCTGATAATTCTACAATTTTCTCAAGCAGAATTAATCTAACAAAAATGTATCTGAATCACATAATTTCTAAATAATCACATGAATCAATGTGTTTGTCTGTCATTCTGTAGCTAGTTATGACGCATGATGACTTATATTCAAGTTCCTACTCCGCAAGCAGAATCCATCTAATAAAAATTATATCTGAAACAGAAATTTTCTAAACAATGCATTAATCAATGTGTTTGTCTGTCATTATGTAGACTATGGTGTAGTGATGAGGCATGATGACCTATGTTCAAGCTACTACCACGCATGCTCAAGATTCAATCAAAAACCCTTGCTAGACCTGTAATAAAATTCATAAACCCTAAAACAAACCCTCGAATGAAATTTCAGATATTATTTTAAAGAAAAAGGTAAAAAGAAAACAATATCTACGGCACAATAAAATGCAGGCACTGTTGCAGGCGCAAAATAATAATAAAATGAAAGAGAAATCTTACGGAATGTGATATTGAGAAGTAGCAGAGAATAACTGTCTTTAATATCCGGAGGGCCTGCTCTGCCAAAGTGAGACATTCTGAAAGGAGCGAATAGAATTTAGGGTTTCAGGCGTTAGAGCCTTTTCTTTTGTAGTGCTCGCCGCGAAAATCCATAAGAGAAGATTCATGGCAAATTATGGAGCAGGAAAATTTCCTCCGTTTTACATTCCTCACCAGCATTATAAGAACTTGGCCTTCACTGCAAATGGGATGATTCTCAATTTTTTTTGTACTCATGTAAACAGAGTTGCTTTGAATGGTACAAAATTTTCCTCTTCCTAAAATAAATTTTCAAAGCATTATGACTTGCAATAAGACACTCGCACTTGCAATAGAGGATTGATGTATTTGTAAAATTTTCAAAAGCCTTAAGCTTTACCTTGTACTCATGATCAAAAGTATTTTGGGCTTCCAATACGACTGTCAAATCTAAATGACCTCCTAAATCTCCCACAATAATGACAGAGTAAAAACCCTAACTGTTTGTCAAGCACAGTTTGGAGGATTTGGAGACCGTCAGTAGTATACCCTGGTCTCAAAACATTATTAGATGGCGTCAGCAGATGTAGAGAATTTATTTTTAGGTTGGTGGTACGGAAATAATCCCGGAGAGTGAAAACACATAAACACATAATATATTTGCTTCTGATTCCTAGAGGGAGCCAAGAAGCTATTATTGTGATTGTGAGAAGGTGGATGTTGGATGGATTCAGTACTGTAGATTGACAATGCTAGTGTTGATGAAACATGTCTGACATGAAGTGATAAACTGCCTTGTTTTGACAATGCTAGTGTTGAAATCCACCTGACAAAATTAACATTGTCTTCCTCATAATAAACAAGTACCAAATCACCCCTGGGTAAGAGCAATTGACTTGCATGGTGGAGTTTAGAAGCTTGCAAGTGTTTTTCTTGTGATAGTTTAATGTGCCTCCTCCATTATGAAGTGTACATCTCAATAAGAGAATTTGATTTCAAAATTTAAAGTTAGAAATACAGAAGATAGGGGCACACTTGTCTAAAAGAAACATTAAAAATCAGATAATTCGCTAAAGTCTAGTTGTGAGGTGCATGCCTAAAAGTGGTGGATTTCAAAGTGCAGGGTTCTTTGTCTTGGGGCACACCTAATAGAGAAGTTTCCAAAGTTGCGTTCTAAGGTGCACACTCTTGATGAGGCAGAATTCTTTGTGAAGATGCTTAGAAAGAGTGAGAAGTTCAAGTTTGAATTCCTTCTGGTGCCTACGGTGAAGGAATGGACTTAGGTAAAAAAGGAAAAGTCAGATTAAAATTTCAAAGATCAAAGCATGATCGGGGGGTGCACGATCCCGAAAGTTTAAATTTGTTTAATTTATTTTAGAGATTTTATGTATTTGAGGGTATGCACTTAGTAGATAATAATGGTTACGAGGGTAATGCCTAAAGTTGTGTTCAAAGGAATGCGAGAGCCGAGGGGATAATTAATGTCACTGAACTAGAATTACAGAAATATAAGATTTTTTTGTATTTTTTTCGATATTTTGCAAGCAGAAGTAAAGAACAAACTCTCAAAGACCCCGACAACCAGAGCACTCGCGTTCATTCCATTACATCAAACAAGGCTAAATTTACAAACCCTAGGTTTTGTAGCATAAGTCTATAAACTGCAATGAATCAGCAATATGTCAGTTTAAACAGCAGCCTATATGCTGTGATGGCAGCCTTTAATAGTGTTGTACTGGAGGGTATAGCACAAATCTGATATAACAAACAACTCTACGATCAGATCAGGAAGTATATTAAAACCCCAAACTGTTGTGATCAGTCAACAATATTTCCCCTAACTGACTGCACTCAACAGGTGGCTCCTTGGTATTTATTTATTTTAATCTCTCAGTTGCTCAAACAGTCGAAGAAGCAATCAAACAAGCAGCAGCTTAACATTTCTCAGTTGGTCAAATCCTTTCAATCCCTTTTGATTGATTGTTAAGAACCTGCCTATTCGTGAGCAGTCAACCGATAATGGTATGGTATTGCGGGTCACAGCTGAAGTGTGAGGATTTTATTATATCCAAATTCTTCGTGCTTTGTTGTATTATGTTGATTGTTCGTCATTATAAACAAATTGGGTAGAAATGGGGTGGCGGGTTTTAAAACTGAGGGTGTCGCGTAACTATGTTTATATGTAAGATTGTGTAACAGTAAATATCTGGGTTTTGTAATTCATTTCATTTACCTCGTTGAATGGCTTCTTCATGGTGTGGGCGTTCTTGCATTCGAGGAAGGAACATAAAAAAAATATATACGCGGGAGTTCCGTTGTATTCAATTAAATACTCTAGAGTTTGCTAGAATGGTAAAGAGAACACAAATAATGATATCATAAACAACGGCTTTTTTCCCATTGGGGTTGAATAGAGTTGAAACTTGATCAGACCCAGGAATAAGGCTTATAGGGCTAACCTTGTTTTTATGTCCATGTCGGACATGTTATCCAAAGCAAAGCCCTGAACAAATTGGCAAACCGATGGTTCACCTGATTGCTCTGAATGTTAGGATTTTTTTCAAACCCACTTTGGGCCAACTTAAGTGCAAGCGGGTTGTCCTTTGGAGATCCACCATAAATAGTGTAGCTACTCATAAAGAACTTTCTTCTCTCTAGATTCTCAACAAAGCTCTTCATTCATTATTAAAACTAAGATTAATTTGTAAACAGAGCATTATGGTGAAAATGAATCTGATCACACTAATGAAGAGTGTTGCATATCCTGTCGAAGCTTGAAGAGCACATGTATATTATAGTGGTAATGAAAATAAAACAATGAGATCTAATCATACATGGTCTGAGGACAGGATTTTAGAAGACCAAGAAAATGTGAAGTAAGCTAGAAAATAAAAATCATCAAAGCATATACAAACCAACACTTTCAATAACAGCGTCGAAACTGACATACCAACACTTCAGTCACCTAGCGATGCAAGAGTATATGGATGAAGACGAGGAAAGATATACTATTTCAATATAACAGGATAAAAAAGTAGGGCACCAGAAGACATGGGTAGAGGGAAAGGGATGGAGGCACGGTCCTCGACCTTATATTGGAGTCCCATAGCGACTATTAGTTCAGGTATTAAAACCCCACAAAATTCAAAGATGCAAAAGGCATTAAAATTCAAAAAACTTACCAGGAAACAAATTGGACACTCATCAAGTTCACCAATGTGCTCTTCACGAGAAGGGCAAAGGCTGGCGTTCGCGGCGAAATGATTTTTTGGAATCCCGCTGCGTGGCCGAAGCCTAATGAATTATTTGCGTACGGCGGCGGCCGCTTGCGTGGCTCCGCACCGGTGCCTCTGTGGTAGCGTCGATAGTGATCATTGGAAAGGTCAGGTATGGGTGGAACGACATGACCTGTTCGAAGAGGAAAAATGCCACTCCTGCAAAGTGTCGGCTGATAGGTGGGCCAGCGAAGGCTGGCTACCGCGGATGCTGGAGAAATTGCGATGTAATTGGCAGGTGGAATGGCGAATTGTTCGCGGCCTTCGACTAAAGTTTTGGTAAAAGCCCGTATGGGGTGAAATTCCCTTATGGCAGAGAGTGAGTTTTGTCCCGTGAGAAATACTATAGCGGTTCGAGCTAAAGGACAAGTAGAAGAAATAAACAATGAAGAAGCTGAGCTCTGGTTATGGGATATCTAGCGAGGTTTGGGCTTCTATGAAAGCCTTCATTTGCGCTCCCTTGGATTTCAAAGGGAGGCCAGAACCTCCTCTTATGCAGTAAGTCCACATCTTCCCTTTGGCCAAGGGATTCTTTGTTGTTAAATTTGATAATATCCAGGACAGAAATACTATATTATGTGGTCATTTTTTTAGTTGGGGGGATCAATATCAGCTGCTGATCAAACCCTGGCATTCAAATTTTAATCCTATTTTTGAAACCTTTAATAAATTCCCGATCTGGGTGCGCCTTCCTAATCTCCCCCTCCATCTCTGGAAGGATTCTCTTATGGAGTCGGTGGGAGAGGCTCTCGAGGACTTTTTGTTCGTTGACGAAGAATCTTCATATATCTTTCATTCCACATTTGCTCGAATACTTGTAGAAATTGATGTTACAAATGGACTTCCTGCTGAGGTTTCATTAGAATGCTCCAAGGGGACTTGGGTCCAATCACTGGATTATGAAGGAATACCTTTCCGTTGTAGAAGATGCTTTAAAACTGAACATATTTAACTCATTTGTAGTTTGAGAAAAGGCCACAGAACGGCGATGGTGGCCTCAACGTCATTATCTGGTTAGCGAGAAGATTGATGCCCCGATCATATGCAGGGGATTTGCTGCAGAGGTGGTGCTTTGAATACAGGCCAGACCCCCTCCCGGTCGTCTCTGCTTGGTGGGAGTTGTTTAAGGCAGCCCTGTTAATTTAGGCACTCTGGAAGTGAAAGCCTGTTGTTCGTAAGGCGGCTGCAGTGCAGCTATCTTTACAAAGCGGTGGTCTTGAGAAGGGACAACCCCCAGAGTGTTTACTTTGGTGCGTGAAGCACCATATCATTAAGAAAGAGTCGTAAAGTTTGTTTCTGCCTTGAGTGGAAGAAAGGATGGATTAAGGTCAAGGGTAAAAAAGATAAATCTTCACGGCCTTCTTTCAACATGACTCTTTGTTCCCACAAGAAAAGTGCTAATTGTAAATCTTGATGAGTTTTGTTTGGGCGCTAGCTTTTTGTTGGCTGTAGGCTGTCCTTTCTGCAGCCTGGCTTTTCTTGTTGTAAAGGGTTACGGATCCCTTCAAAATCCGCTTATCCCCTAATATCAAAAACAAGAAGCGAAAGTTAAAGACCTAAATCTAATTTCCTTATGAATGGACTATGAAAGAGATTCAAAACACAATAAAAATGTATATCTAGATAGTTTTAAGCAAGAGAGTGTGTGAAACTATTAGCGAATGTATCAGGAAGCGAGATAGTGGGGTTTATAGTGGAGAAAACAATGGCAAGTGATTTAACTCAAGATTCTGCACAAATTTGAGACAATCTCGATCTACTTCACTACTTGTTAAACAAAAGCTTTTCAGGAGCAATGGGCACGACAAATTTTTTTCGAATGAAACGATCCCTATCTACTTCGGTTGTTGCTAAACGAAAGCTTTCATAGAGCAATTGCAGTGATGTTAATTTCAATTTATTGTAGTTTTTTTTGCATATATATAAGGATAAGGCCTGTGAACTCTAGTTTTTCAACTGTGAAAGCCTGTGAACTCCAGTTTTCAGGGGTCATTTTCCAAGCGTTAAAAAAATGAACGGCCTGAATTTTCCCAAACGTTCTAACTACTCCATCATTAGAGAAAACATGCCAAAAAAACTCTGATAAAACAGGTTATGCTTAATGTGCCCAAAAATCCCTCAATAACACTAAAAAGTTTTTAGCCAATCATATTGATGAAAAATGTTTTCAAAAATTTACATGTTGACTTTAGAAAAATAAATAAATTAAATGTAAGTTTTATTAAGATGATTAAAATTAAATTTTAGTTTAATTAATTATAATATAATTAATTGTTGTTAATTATAATATAATTAAATGTAAGTTTTGATAATAAATTGTCTTATATGAACATGACTCACTAAGATTAATGAATTGTCTTATACATAATCTCTTATTAATGAATAAATTGTATGTCTATATTATAGTTTATTTGATAAAATTTAAATATATTTGTATACACCTAAAAACGGTCATCACATTCAATTAATTAAATATAACCTATTTGATTAATATTTCAATTACATATAAATAAGGTCTTACTTTATTTATATTGTTCACTTTCCTTTTAATTCTCCTAATTCACTTTTTCTTAAATTAAATAAACAAAAAACCCTAAACTTGTTTATTTAATTAATCTTCCCTAATCCTGATTAAGAATTAGAGCACATTTCTACAACTTTTTGTGTGCCACCTCATAAAGAAACATAAAAATAAATAAGTCTAATTATTAATTAGAATTATCCTCACACACTTCCACCAATAAGAAAAAGCCCATGGCTTTATTCCCCCACACTTCCAACAAATTTGGAGTACATGGGTCTTTGTTCCACACACTTGGAATCTCATACATTTGGCATGCTTCAAATTGGTCAAGGGATTCTCTTCACACACATGGCATGTTGTCCTTGGTCAAGGGGACAACATCCCAATTCCTTTCATCTCCACCATCTATCTTGTCTCCTTTGGATCTGAACCGTTGATAGGTGCTACCTCACAAAATGCTTGAGAAACTCTATAAATACACCCCTTATCCTTTGCATTATCATCCACCTTTTGAGTAATGTTATAATTTTATTTTGAGATACAAATTGGAAGTGTTATAATGCCATTTTTCATCCACACTTTGAGCATTGTTACCATGCAGGTTTTTCGTAGGAGCTTGGAGCTTTCATGGTGTCTTATACTTAGTTTTCATATCATGTGTTACTTTGCATTTTCATCTTAGATAGATTAATTGCTTCATAGTTACATTTTATCATTCCCATTGCATCATAGTTACATTTTAAGTTAGTTTGCTTTATGTTTGCATTTCAGCATATGCATAATCATGGATAGTTCATTATAGTTGTGTATCATCTCACTCATCTCCACTTGTTCATCTATCATCAACATCATCCTTCGTTTATCGTTGCATCCATTATTCTTTCCATCATTTTGTTTCATTTAGGAGCATACCACTAATCATTTCAGCACACATTTGCATACCACTAATCCTTCCACCACACATTTGCACATAGAAATCATCTTAGCTTGCATATTAAGCATCAAATCTCATTTTCTAGGTAGTCATTTTAACAACCTTTGTTCCCATAGAAATCTGAGGGCCAAATGGTTTAATAAATCCCTAGAAATAGAGAACAATGATACATGTTTGAAAGATTTGATAGTATTAGAAATAGAGTAGTTTTACTTGCTTCAAACTTTGAATGTAAACCGTCTCATTAAGGTTTGTGTTGATATTAGAATTCACCTCTACACATTCGACACACACACAATTATTTTTAAAATTTTAATATATAAATAAGATATTTACATAATTGTTGACACATTAGTATTAATCATTATAATGTAAATTATAAATAAGTATTCCAACTTAATGGAACAAAAGGTAGTTATATGTATTAATATTGCTATAATTATAATTATTTAGTGTATTACAAGAAGTCAAAACATAAATATGTAATGATAATCATTTTTTAATATTATTTTTAATAATTTACAAATTATCTTTAAAATATTTTTATTATTAAAATTATAAATATTTTGATATTTTCAATTTTTATATTAAATTTATTAATAAAAACATAAAAAAGTTTGTAAAGAAATATTTTATGAAGAAAAAATTATATTAGTAATATATTAATAAAATACAAAAATAAAAAATAAACATATTAGAATTTTTTTTTAGTTATAAGATATATTAATTATCAAAAATATGCAAATCTTAATGATTGTATATTTTATATTATTAAAATCATACTATATTATAAATATATTATTAAACATTTATTCTTAAAATAATTTTTTTAATTATCATTAAAGTTATTTGAATATAAATAGTAATACCTATTAAACAATTTAAAAATACACTTGATACAATTTAAATATATTTTGTAAATGTTAATATATTTGACATAATTACACATTAATATTAATAATTATTAATTTTAGTTCAGTGAACCTCATAATAATGATAATATATAAATTTAAATTTTTCATTTTTAAATTTGAAAATTAAATAATAAAGTTTGGGCAAACCTTATCAACTAGTTAAATATATTTTGTAAATGTTAATATATTTGATATAATGACACATTAATATTAATAATTATTAATTTTAGTTCAATGAACCTCATAATAATGATAATATATAAATTTAAAATTTTCATTTTTAAATTTGAAAATTAAATAATAAAGTTTGGGCAAACCGTATCAACTAGTATTTTTAATAAAACATTTGGTATTAATAATTATGGGACAAGACATTTACATGCCTATATTCTAGTTGAATAGTTGGTTCAAACATTTAGTATTAATAATTATGGGACAAAACATTTGCATACCTATATTCTAGTTTAATAGTTGGTTCATATAATGACAGTATAATTTTAAATTTGAAAATTAAATAATAAATTTTGATCAAACTTTATGAACTAATATTTTACTAAATCATTTATTATCATTATTATTTGAAATATTCTCATCTAATTATTGATTAGGTCTTAAACATTGTCAAATTATGAAGTCTAATTAATATATAGATATCTTTGTTAAACAAGTGCTCTGCATGAGCTAGAGTCCCTACCTTAAGCAGGTCTGCGTGTAGGGAAAACAGTGTTATGAGTATTTTTGTAGTTTGTTTTTTGGTTTTTGCTATTGTCTTCACCATTCATTAGCTTGAAACAGGACTGACCATGGGACATAAAATCTTAATCCTTCAGCCCCATAGACTTCCTAACACAACCATCTCGGTACTGATTAGTTAACAGATCTCAAGTCATTGCTCAAAAGCTATTGGAGAAAAGAGATTACATCAAGGTCCGTGACTGAAAATCCTCTATATAGAGGCACCTTGTAATGTTCTGCATATTCAATCAATTGACTTATGAATGTTGTAGCATTCTGGTGTGAATTAATTCTGTGTTTTTGAATAATTTTCTGTTTGTGCATTTTCTGCATCTCTTTCATCTACTGCATAGCAATATAATCTTTGTTAAACATAATCCAAACTTTTGTAATTGTCAAGCCAACATATTTTGTATCACGTAGAGAAAAAATTTGGAACTTATGCGGTTTCTGTTTTCAATTGATCAGTATTACAACTTATACGTACAAACTACCTTGGAACATACAAATAGACTGTTCCAAGACATAGTGCTCTTTCTTGCTTCTACAGAGTTAAAATTAAAATAGATTCAAACCACTGACAGGCACAGTATACAAGGGCAGTAATGTATCAATCAAAATTACTTCGAGTGTGGCAATCTACAGTTACATAATTTTGGATATGCCCACAATTTGGATAATCTCTAATCTACAACCAGCACCCCTTCAGAATCACTGTCACTACTTGAGGAACAACTCGATTCCAAAGATTCACTAAGAAGAAAGTGTAAAACCTGTAATCAGAATGCAATTATCTGTTAAATTTGCACTAAATGAAATTCCAACCATGGGACTGATCTCTAGTTGTTGTGTGATACATCTATAGGGCAATCAAATGGATAGGACAATTATAAAGCCTGATTTTGAACCATAGCACATCATTCCAAAGAAATAGTAAACTTTGTTAAAGATTAAATATGCAATGATGGAGCTAAAATTGATGAGACCGCTTATACAAAGCAGACCTCAAAGCACAACAAAAGACACGTCTAGCAAGACCAAACAAAAACCAGAAGTCATGTAAGCACCTGGAAATAGTCTATACACATTAAACCCGTGGCAAAAAGAGCAATCACAACCGTTCAGAGTTAGTTCAACCCCTTTTCTGACTGCTTTTTGTATAAGCCCTTTAGTAAAAGATAATCACTGAACACACAAGCAATGTTACGGTAGAATATTGAAGTGGAATCAAACACAAACATACAACAGAGGATCTTAGTTGACTACCAGCATCTTTGTCATCCTCCCCGGATCCTTCTGCAATAAGTCGCATCAAATTATGTGCCACTTTAATGTTTACCAGATCTCCTGCATGCTCAAAAACTTTGTTCATAGTCTGCTCATGCATCCATGACATGAAATTGACACTTTAGAAGATATTTCATCCACCCATAAGAATAGAATCACACTCGAGGATATTGAACATAACTTGGGAAAGCAATATTATAATACCTGAATGAACCAATGGTTGCTTGGAGCAAAGCGTTCAGCTAATTCTATGCATCAAGATGCTATTTCTGTCTTATAGTGTGTGTCATTGATGCTTATCATATAGTTGATTAAGCCTTCTAAGCTTTAGATTAAATGCCTCATGTCCTGCATGCTCAAAAACTTTGTTCATAGTCTGCTCATGCATCCATGACATGAAATTGACACTTTAGAAGTTATTTCATCCACCCATAAGAATAGAATCACACTCGAGGATATTGAACATAACTTGGGAAAGCAATATTATAATACCTGAATGAACCAATGGTTGCTTGGAGCAAAGCGTTCAGCTAATTCTATGCATCGAGATGCTATTTCTGTCTTATAGTGTGTCATTGATGCTTATCATATAGCTGATTAAGCCTTCTAAGTTTTAGATTAAATTTTAACCTATATTAATAATTGACAATTGTGGGTATATATATATATCAATGACTCTTAATACTAGAATCAGAGCATTAACCTGAAAAGGGAATAAGCTTCAAACAATTATTGTTCCTATTATAGTTTAATGCTCTGATTGTAACATCAATGTGCAATTTTCTTAGATCTGGTGTTCAGATTTCCATAAGCTATAATATTCAAGCCTAAGTCATTGAGAAATTCTACCTCTTGAATATTGGAAAAGTTGGCATGAAATTCTGGCTTGTAAACGTGGTTAAATCATGCCAAATTTTCGCCTCAAAGTTTAAAAATATGGCAATTATCTTCAAGGCATGCGCCAAACCCATTAATACCCTGTGGAGAGGCCAATGGAGTGCGCCCAACATTTAAAAAATGGTTATGTTAAAGTTCTGCTAGCATTTGTAGGGCATGGCAAAGCCATTGGAATGTTCTGCCTTGGCAAGGGTCATTATGGCACCTGCTTCTATCATTTAAATCAGGATGAATTCACATTATGGTGCACCACTTACAACAAGTCAACAATATTTCAAAAGAGGTGGTGCCTGTGTTGGGTTAGCTGGCCATGAAAGCAAAATTCGGGTTTTAAAGCATAAAACTCAGGTTCGATTTGCCTTTTGACTCAAGGCAGTTTGCCCTTTGGTGTTTGCAGCAGAACTAGGCTACGGTATCAGTCTTTGCTCAGGTGTATAAGCAGTTTTCAGTGCTATAGCAAGACCAATTTGAAGATGCAGCAGTGCATAAAGTGTAATTTGTGGTAGCCTAAGAGATGTATTTAGATTCTAATGTATTTTAAGACAATTTTTTTGGCATTTTTTGATAGGTAAGAACATTCTTTCTTGGGCTAAAAGATAAAACATTATAAATACTTGTATAAAGCTCCCTAATGAAGTTTGTTGTGAGATCGACTCTAGAGCAGAGCAAAGCAAAATATGAAGATTAGAACCAAAAAGTCAGAAAATCCAATTACAATCTCATAATAATTGACTCAAAGTACATTGAAAAAGAGGAGAGAATAGACAAGTCAGAACTAGGGGAAAATGGGATTGTTCAGACTATGACTCTTTTTTTATTCCAAAGGGAGAATTCAATGATTCAATCTAACATTGATGGCAATGTCTGTTGGAGATGATTGCCTCATGGATTTCTAAAGACAGACAAGGCTTTGAAGATAAATTATGGCTTTGCTGGTATAAGTAATATCTCCTATAGTGGCTCTATTTCATAATTGGAAAACCTAGGATGTGTTAGGCAGAATTCAAGGTTCAGAAAATTTTGAGGATCCCTTTACAAAGATAGGACCAAAAACCTAGACAAGGCTTTGAAGATGAATTCTTGCTTAGCCGGTATGGGTGGACATATATGTAATATCTCCTATATTGCCTCTATTGCATAAACCATGATTTATTCTTTTCACAACACATTGCACAAAGAATTAAGGATAGTTATAAGAAATTTTTGAAAGGTGATACTTGGAATTGGGGCAACTAAGGTTGCTTCACAACAAAATCTAGAAGGCGGGAATTTTAACAAAATTAGGAAACAACAATTACTGGTATTAGAATGCCATAAACTTCATTTAATCTTCTCAAATTTCAACGACAAAATTACAGCACCAAGTCAACACATTTTATGAGTCTTTTGAGCCTGCCCTAAGTCAGACATTTTTACGCTACATCAAAAATATAACCCCATGCAACACATTAAGGTTAAAGCTCCTTGTAAACTTCAATCAAGGTTAAAGCAGTAAGTTTGATATTCGTATCTGAATTGGTTATTTCCTTTGCTCTAGTAGCTAATGCTCATGCTTTTATTTATTGATCATGACTATTTAATGGCATTCATTAGACTCTTCAACTGCATGAGGTCAAACACTTGTAGATGAGCTTTGCATCAAGTTCCTTGAAATTGTATGTTCTAATACACATTCTTTTGGCACTTGCAATCTTGATTCACAGTATCCTTTTTCTCAAAAAAGAGGGGATCTTCAAGCATTAGATTATTTTTGAAACCATCAGACTTTTAATTTGGAGTTTGTGGTGTTTACTCAAAGAAATATGGAGTTTCTTTAAGATTAAAGGCACAAAGAGATGAACATTAGCTTTGTATTGCCTTCGATACTTACTATAGTTCCTGAAGATGTACTCAAAGGCATTGGTCATTTGGTATGTATGTATTGTTTAATATTTTCGAAGGCACAACGATTATCAATGTAAACTAATAAGAAAAATTTGCCACTCGAAACTATTGACAATAACCTTTGCCTTTATATGGCTGATCATTCCCGAATTTGGTTATGCACACTTCACAAGGATATGAAAGACTTTGGAATTTGACTATTGGCATAAACAGTACAATAGTAGAATGTAACTGCAATAACTAGAATTCGAAGCATGATTTTCCATGGGTTAGGATATGGTTTTAGCCATCTTGGCAGGTTTAAATTGCAAAGGGGGAATTTGTGATGTTGACCTCGATGTCTTTTGCAGTAGACTGTTGTCTTCTTGTCTATACGTTGTTCTCTGTCTTAGAAGTAGAAACTAGGTGAGTATGGTGGAAGGAACAAAGATGAGGGGGAGAAGGAGAAGGAGAAGGAGAAAGTTGTTCCATCTCATAATCTGATGCTTCATAGTCTGAATAGTAATGTCTTTGAGAGATTTTTGGATTGTCAATATCTCCCATTGTTTGTACTTGTGGAGCAAGTGCATTGGTGATGACCCATGGTTGGGATTTGTTTCACCACTTCGAAATCTAGATAACTTAGATCACAAAATTCTACCTACCATATCTCCTCTTGGCGTTCCCACTCACCCTTATCTACATTGGAGGGTTGGGGACTATCAGGAGGGGCGCATAATGAATGCCTAAACAGAAGCACCAGATGGATGCTCTAGAAGAACAGCCTATATGGAATCTTTCATCTCAGATCGAAGGACCCGACTAGAGCCTATAGGGCCCCTGCCCCGGAAGACCTCTATATTGAAAGGCAGGGTGGACTGATTGAATATATGGAGAGGGGCCCTTGATCTGCCAGACCTATAACAGGGTTTTCCCCTATAACTATATGGACAGGCATAAATAGAAGGGGAATAGAAGCCAAAAAACCCAATTCAAAGGATTTTCTACCTATCTTAAATCTATCATATTTACTTTAATGTTTGTCAATAGTTCTAATGGTAACTCAAAAATGTAAATGAACACAATGGTTTGAAGTTAACATCATTTGTATGCTCACCCCATTGCAAATTTGATTATGATAAATGTGAAATTTTAATGGAAACAGTACCTCAAGCCAAACCCATACTGCAGTTGCCAAAGATAAGTCTAAGTCTAAATAAGCTGCATTTATACTGGAGGATGTATTTAGCTATTCAACTATATTAAATTTTATTTAGAGTACTTAGATAACTATTTATTCTCAACCAAGTAACATGGTGCTTACCCATATCCATAAAAAGAAAGTAAGCTAAAAAGCATTCTACACAAAGTACAGTAAAATTGATTTGTTATTATATCTTCCAATGAATAACGAAAAACTAGCATTTACATTGAGACTTTAGCTTGTAGAGAATTTTGATACCTCGAAGAGAGTAAAATTTATCAGAAAGAGAACCAACTGTTAATCTGATCTGGAGAAAGAAGAGATCGTATAAAGGTAGTGAAAAAAATGAAAGAAACTATGCATGATTTTCTCAGACAAACAAAAGGTGTTGCTTTAGAAATTAAAGGAAGACTTAAAATAATCTTTAACGTTTTGGATAATGAGACATTGCATGTTTCTTATTGGCAAGCCTAATAATATGGCAACATAATGCACATAGGTCACCATTTGAAAACATCTCAAGTTTTTGGATCTACAGTTCATATATTAGTCTACCTTGATTGAAATTCAATAATCAAAAGAACTGGATGCATGAATGGGATTAGCACGTAACAAATGATTACCCCACATTGTTGCAGTCCAAGAAGCAGAAGTGTGCTTAGCCTTGTTAGAAGAACCCCAACCCATAGAGGTATGTGAAACATGTTTAGTGCAAAAGCAGATCCAATGACTGCCATACAATTAGACAACAACTAGTATATATTTCTGAAAAACAAACTTGCTATTTGCAGCCAAATGGGCCTGTATAGTTCAATGGATGAAAAAATTAAAGGACTAAGTATAAATTAATCGTTGGCATGAATTGGGCAAGGACTTTGAAGAAAATGTAATACATGAGTTTAAGTAAGTGAGCCTTACCACAATGAAGCCATGGCACAGAGCCATGTAATGAACTTTAGGTATTGAGCTAAATAATTATTGAAAGAAGCATACCTGCAATTCAAGAAAAGTTGATTCTAAACCACAGATGGGACAACAATATGCATCGCCTGATTTTTTTAAAGGTGGAAACCACTTATAATCCAATTAAGAACGGGATTTTGGCTCCAGAAAGTTGTGTGACGCCTTAGAAATGAAGTTTCATAGGTAAATCTGAACCTTGCAGGATCTGCTTGAACCGAGAAGCAAACAAATAGATTCTGTTCAATTTAAGTTTAATGGTATATGGTATGAGAAAGTCTGGAAAATAAATTTCTTTTTAATCAGCCATGTTTGCTACAGATACATCTACTGAAGTAAATTCATCCATGACTATTGGATGATATGAGGAATATTTAAATATTTAACTTTAAGACAAACCCACTTCCAGGGTTTAGCAAGGTCATAGACTAACTCAATTGCAAGGAAACCCAAAAGTACTCACCATTTGAAAATTGATATTCCATTGTTTGGGTTTCCTTCTCCCATGATTTACAATGACTCATCTGAGCATTGAAAATTCTTGTTTATTAAAAAATGTGTTGAAGGCATATAGACATCTAATGCATTAGAAACTTAAGCCAATTCTCAATAAATTATTCCAATAAACATCATTAAATTGATAGTGGAAAAAAAGAAGTATACAATTTTCAGGAACAGACATGCCTTTGCATTTCAAAACAACACTCACAAAATAAATGTTTGCTAATGCACTTCGCAGAGGGATGAAATCAATCAAGGGTTTTTAGAGAGCCACACACAACAATGACAGAAAGAGAGTGCATACGGGAGAGAATCGACAGAGAATGAACCAACTCTAAATCCATATCATAATATCAAATGCCCCACCATTCAGTTCACAACTGCTAAAAATGAATAAAAGGAAATCACAGCCAAAGGAAACTTAGAGCTTTACCACTATCACTCCAAAAAGGTCAAACTGCAGACTCCATTCAAGGCCAATAATGGAGGCCCATTCAATGCACTATATTAGGAGATACTGTAAAAAATTTGAAATTTGGTAGGTTTATCAATTTAGAGATCAATTGAAAAAACTATAATAATCATATCTTTATCTTAGTTATTTTTTAATAATTTAGTTAAACTATAAAAATAGATCTTGTTAGATTTGAATGATTGATTGTCAATAGAATTTAGACTTGAAAATTTTATTTTTCAAAAAAAAAAACCCATATCTTAAATGTTTTAGCTTGTGAATAAAAGAACTTAATGACAAGTTGATAATATTTGAGAGAAAATTTAATTTTTTATTATCGTGTAATATTTTTTTTAGACTGGGGGAATCAAGTAGCCCCCCCTATAAACTGCAGTACGACTAATA